>SDVV010019297.1:0-13563 GCA_016164225.1 Gammarus roeselii | reverse complement strand
TTTTAAAAGAGACTTTAAACGAAATCGCCGAACATTTATCAAACATTTTCATCCAATCTCTCACAAATGGCACCTGCCCCTCTAAATGGAATGAGGCTAATGTTACCCGAATTTTTAAAAAGAGGACAAAAAGTGTCCCGGCAACTACCGTCCAATTAGTCTCACTTCAGTCATTGGCAAGTTGATGGAAAATTTGATACCGATTAAAATTACAGAATTCTTAGTTACAAACAAATTGATTGGCGACTCCCAACATATCTTTAGACACAACCACTCCTTTCTTACGAATCTGCTACTCTTTTTCAGTAATATTATCTAAATCCACGACACAAAATCTCCGATCGATATCATTTACCTTGGCTTCTAAAAGACCTTTGATAAAGTCCCCAGCAAGCGCATAATTAGTAAATTGCACAGCATCGGTATTTGAGGCGAGCTTAACAACTGGATAAAATGCTGGCTTACTGACAGACGGCAGCGAGTTGTACTTAACGGAGCTTCCTCCCCCTGGGGTAATGTTTCAAGCGGCGTGCCTCAAGGATCCGTGTTATGACCAGTTCTCTTTATAATATTCCTTAACGATCTCGATGGCAACGTACTCTCAAACATTAGCAAGTTTACAGACGATACTAAGATCGGAGGAAAAGTGCAAACTGAACTAGAGTGTCAGCTGATTCAACTAGACTTGAACAAATTTGTTGATTGGTCAGAAAAGTGGCAAATGAAATTTAATGTGTACAAATACAAAGTTATGCACAAAGGTCCTCATAACCTCATACACTAATATTCAATGTCCGGAAAGAAATTAATTCTCTTCACCGAAGAGAGATATTTAGGTGTCATCATTAGTGACGACTTTACAAGCAGCAAGCAATGTAACGATGCTGCCAAGAAAGGCAACAAAATGAAAGCTATGATATCCCGCACTACCTCGTACAAAAACTAACACAGTATACTGAAGTTATTTAATTCATTTGTTTGATCGCATCTCGAGTATGCCGTTCAATTTTGATCTCCGTTCCTTAGAAAAGACGTTATTAAACTTGAGAAGATTCAACGTAGAGCTACCAAACTCATCCCCTCGCTGCGGAATAAATCGAACAAAGACAGGCTACGTGAACTCACAATTTATTCGCTAGAGAAACGACGAGTGAGATGCGACATGATCGAAGTGTGGAAAATAATGAAGGGTAAGGAAAACGTCGACCGATCGAGCCTTTTTACATTAGATACAAACTGAGTAACTAGGAACAATGGATACAAAATCGTCGGGAAACGTTTCTCACTCGACATCACGAGCAATTTCTTCACGTATAGAGTTGTCGAAGAATGGAACAAATTTCCAGCGGAAGTTGTAAACAGCAATACAATAGAAACTTTTCATTCGCGGCTCGATAACTTCTACATAAACCGCCGATAAATAGCTTAACTGTTCTCTTTCCTGTTGTTATGAAGAAACAGAAATGGCAGACGAAGCTCTTCTTCAAAACTAATCCTCTTGCTATCAGAAGGCAACCTAATTTGAACCAATAGGCCTGTTGTTGTATTCGTACACTTAAAAATACTTGTAAACATCATATTTATTCCGCGAACGGGGAAGAGGTCTCTCGTGCTTCGATGCCAGCCATTTGGCACGTCCAAGGGCTCTTGGGCCGCCATTGTTGGCCCAAAATGACTCGATTGACCGAAATGTTCACTTCCAAAGAATCATCTTTAGGAGAATCGAAACTTTATGAGAAATGGACGTGTAGGAGTTGAAGTGCTTCTTGCACAAACAGTTCAGCATGTTTTCATTGAACTCAGCTGAACTGTTTATTAACTGACACCACAACAAAACGTGGGCGGTTCAAATGGCGCTCATCATAAATACTGATCACTCCTCGGATATGTCAAATTATTTATTTTCTCGTTTCTCATAGAATACCCCTGACTTTTCCCATTTCTAAATACACAAATTGTCAATATCACGACATACATTCGGGTGATGAGTGTTGATTTTGAAACGTAACTTAATCCACAGAAACATTACATTCAGAATTTCGCTGTGTTGCGCTCGTCACTGCGCTGCCCTCGTCACTGCGCAGCGATCGTCACTGCGTTGCGCCCGTTACTTCGGTGTGCTCGTCACTGTGCTGCGCTCGTCGAGGTAGTTCTTAGCAGTATTCATTTTTTGAACGTCCTTAATAATACTATCAGGTAAATATTAAAAGATGAGGGACCTTTATGATTGATTATGAAAAAAATGCTCGACATTAGATCTCGGTTTTGAAATGTGCTCCCAAATGTATCGCTCAAAGTCTTGATCTACGGTGGAAGGTGGCAATAGCTCGCCTGAATTTTTCTTTGGTTAGGAGTTGGGCAGCTTCATCACACAATCTTCAAATTGATAAGTGATAGCGACGCTCCAGAACCTTGAATTTATACGATTAAAACGTAGCCAAAAAAATAATTACTTCTTGTTAGTGAATTTCTTCTTTGTGGATCCATGTTGGAATCTGATAGTCAGGTACAAAAAGACATCAAATTTTCAACAGTAGAAAATCAGCTATTTTTTCTCAAATTCAGAGGTCAGTTGCAGTACCAACTGCACAGTAATTGCGATGCATGCAATATAAAAACTCTTTTGATGGGTAAATTCTAATTTTCTACATGACGTGATAACAGAAAGCATTTGTTTGTTATTTTATCGAGTGTCTGTAGAAGCCCATAATGAAGCGAGAAAAAAAAGGAGTTGATATACTAAAAACTGCTCGTTCAGTGTACGCTGGTCCATTAAGTATACTGAGGACAAATTATTTGTTGTAGTCTATTGAGATATCTGGGTAATTGGAACTTCAAACTCCCCCTTCATTCTGACTATATATACCTAATTCTCTAATTTTATTCTTGAAACGCCTTGCAATCATTTCGATGGTGATGTTGTTTGATGAAATTCAAATATTTCCATTAGTTAAAGAAAATTCGTTAACGACGGCGTCAAATTCACCCTATTTTATTTAGGAGAAAAAGGTGGAGCTTCGATTATGAGAGAAGGGTTTCTGAACGAGAGTCTCGTTTCAACTGTGGTTCGCACTTGACGTGTTATGTCCTGTGTCCTCACTTTCGGTTGAAATCGCCAGTAAAAAAATGAGTCGCCCACTCCTCGCATTCATCAAATCCACCACCTCAAACTTCTCGTAGGTACGGAGACATCTCTTCCAAACCATCAAGTCGGCTTCTGCTTTGCTGTCGTTCCGTGAAAGCACAGCCTGGTTGCTATCTATTCTACCAGACGGGAGAAGGATGCATGGCGACGGAGCGATTATCTGATAATCCGTTACTTCCTGTCTCTTTTCTATTCCAAAACAAAAAGAAAATTAAAGCTAATTCAAGAGCTCTGCAGCTGCAGTTGTCTCTACATCAGCCAGTCAGAGCATCAAACAAGCTACTGTAGAAAACCTAAATCTTTCTCATAATCATCACCCTGCCTCATCATCACCATCTGCCTGCCTCTTCAGCCGTGAGGATCATAAAGCTATCCTCATCAACTTCTTCAACACTGCCCTCAGCTAAATGGCCTACACTAGCGGGCCTAATCCCGCTCCTTGAGAAACTAGAAGGAGACGGCTATTGTGGGGCAGATAGATACACACAGATAACATAAGGTCTTTTATTATGTGCCCCAAGGTAACTTACCTCCTGCAAATCCATCAGAGTCCCGTCATTTTTGATTTGATAGACATTGAAGACCTAACAATTTTATCTGTTTCTGAAACTGAGATCATTGCACTCTTGACTGGAACGTTTCCTCTTCTTGGGCTACAGATGTCATTCTGTCGGCCCAAACAGTTCATCCTCGGACGACCCTCTTTGACTCGAATTCTCTTCACCCATCTGTCTACTCTAAGCATAACTCCATTGATTCTAGCTCTGCTATCCTGAGCGATCGCTCTATCAAGGTGTTTCTCATCGTGTTTTCTTGAACATCCTACCACCTATCCGCTGTTTCCGCTGTCATAGGTTTGGTAATGGAGTGATCTCATGCCTCCGAAGGGCAGGATGTGGTAAGAGCTCATCGTCAAAACACGTTACCACAACCTGTGATGCATCAAATGAGTTACACTGCGATTCAAATTTATAAAGCATTTTTGGGTATCTAATCACAAATCCAATGTGGCAATCTTCAGAGAGAAGAAACAATCAGCCCCGTGTAATCTCACATCTGCTGAAATTAATTGTTTTGTTGCGGAAAACGCCATTTCACTTGTCCGCAGGAGACGCTGAAGTACTCATTGGTACAAATAAATAATGAATCATGAACACTCTCTGAATAGCATTATACAACGAAAGTTTCGAAATGCAGTGCTCCTCTAAGGCTGCACGGACAAATCATCACCACGTAGCCTGAAACGACTTGAAGTACAATGCCTAACATGGGAATAACAATAATCATAGCATTCTAAATACACCGATTTAAAACTCAACATGTTGCAATCATCCGTTCATCCTACGGTAGTGAAACGTGTTCATTATGTGATGCCTTCCGAGTCTGTGTTCTCACCCGTTCTGAGGGTAACATCCCTTCCAAGGATGGTGTTGGTTATGGCTCGACCTAGAGCTGAGACAAGCGGATGATTCAGAAGATGTTTCGTCCTCATCGCTTTCCTCAGAGCTGGCGCGCCGAGAACGACTTGGGACTGTGCACATACTTTTATAAAACGTAAAATTTAAAAATTACAATTTTATTTTCATTTGTAGAACTTTTGCAATTAACGCTATGATTTAAAAGCAGCATTGACGCGTCTTGTGACTTGTCATTGTGATTTTGATTTATTTATTTGAAATCGTTTAGTTTGTCGAGCTTTGATGGTGAACAAATCGTGATTCATGTGAAGCAAGCCAACTGAATGCATAGCATTGACAAGTAGTTGCTGTTATGCTGCACTTCCTGCTTGACATTGAATCGTATTTCGTTGTCATAAACTGGTTTGCGGGGCAGCTATGTAAGTAAAACTTCTCGTTCATATAATAGAAGAAAATATGAATTCATATGATCGTTGCAACTAAATTGCCAGGGAATACATAATAATTTAGAAAAACGGCAAATTTTATTCCGTCATGTGAACCATTGAACACATAATTATATATAAAATAACATCGAAATTTATACATACATTAAAGAGATAGGAAATGAAACGCTGGCTTTGTCCGCGCGGGCTTGCTGCCCAAGCCAGCGCAGGGACACATTGTTGAAACTGTTCGCGTAGCTGTTCAGAAACGATAGCGACTAACTCGTTTATGTTTGCCAACGTTTTCAAATCTATCTCCTCTTCGCGCACGGAAAGGAAGTTCCATAATAATATAACGTATCGCTACATTTCCGTAGATTAATTAATAATTTAGTCTGGAGACTCAAGTTCACCCAGAAACGTCTCTCTGCTATTGATAGAGATCTTGAGGACGCGTTATGTTGGAAGCTGTTTTTTTCAGTTGAATCCGGTTATATCACCACGATACCAAGATCGTTATCCAGAGCACCAGTAGAGAACAATGGTTTACCCCTTTTTCCTTTTACAACCCAATCTCAACAATGATTCAACCAACCCCCCTCTTAAAAATGATTCTGTCTTCTTGACCTATTTATTGATGGCTCGGCTCTGAGAGTGATTTCCTCAATAGACGTTGTCAATTAGCATTTGGTCAGAATTAGTAATTAATAAATATACGAAAATGTAGCGACCTGATTTATTTCCATGATGATTCCTTTCCGAAAACGCGAAGAAGAGATTTGGAAATGGTTGACGATGTTGTAAACATAAGCGTGATCATCGGTACCATTCCATAGGAGCTGTCCGAACAGTTGCAACAACGTGTTCTCGCGCTTGCTTGGATAGCCAACAATATTATTTGATTTTCATTTGCTTCATCATCGTTGTGTAGCTAAAAATGGACAAGATTTTGCATTTAAATGTGTCCTGAGTGATTCACATCTTTTACGGGTTGATTACGGTGTTAGCTAGCTAGCAGTTGCCAGAGATGTAATTGTTATTCCGCTTCTGAAATGTCAAACGAAAGATCCGTTTGATATAAATAATTATCGTTCGATTGCTATTGCTGCCTCATTTCCAAAATTCTGGAGCAGATAATTCTCACAAGATTGCAAACGAATTTGTTCACGGCGGACAGTCCGTTGGAATCGAGGAGAGCCATGGTACAAAAATGGCGATATTTCCTTTGAAACAAACAATTGAATACTTCAGATGTAGGGACTTCCCTGTCTGTGTGTGCTTCTTAGAAGCAACGAAAACATTTGATTCATTCAATCACTGCACTTTGGTCAGGAAATTAATTGAGGGGGGAGCCCCTCCTCATATCGTTGAGAAACTTGTATTCTGGTACAGAGAGCAGAGATTTCTAGTGCGGTGGGGTAGTGTACGAATAGAATTCGACAAGGAAGTCAATTGATGTTATTGTTTTATAATGTTTACACCAATGATTTGGATTACCACGTAGGCAGGATAAACTTATAGTGTGATGTCGCCAGTTGCTGCGTTAATTATCTTAGCTATGGAAATGATACTCTGTGAATAGCTCTAACTCTATCGCAATTCAGGAGCTTCCTCAGGCCCATGATAGGGTGTATAGCACCTCAATAACTGTGAGTTTGATCTTCAGGCCAAAGGGCTCTAAACGTTATTTCTTGACTGATGTTAAGCTAGATGGTGTCCAACTTGATTTTTTGAACGAATTTCACTAGCATGGTCATATTGTTTCTGCTGACTGCACTGATGATAAAGATGATGCTAAGCAGACTAGATGACAAAATGCCGTTGGTAACATACTAATGCGGAAGTTCTCCTTTGCGACAAAGAAGGTAAAAAAATGGTTTTCAATCATATTGTTACTCAATTCACTGCAATTCACTGTGGAGAGACTTTTGTCAAGACAGTATAAGAAAGGTGACAGTGAGCTGTAATAACACGTTTCGTCGACTTATGCTGGTCCCGCGCTCGACGTCCACGAGCAGAGTACTTGCAGAGAACGCATCGGATCACATTAAAGTTTTTTTTCGTAAAGCGGCACACAGCCTCATGACCTGAGTAAAGGTTTCTTACAATAAAATCCTCATTGCAATCTGTTCTAGCGATACGATCGCAGTATCATCAACGGTAGGTCGTTGGAGAGAAATACTCCTTACTCGTCTGCCTTACCCTGGCGGATTACACATTCTTCTATTTGATTAAGTTGCGTATCAAAGGTTCTTCCATGCCCTTCATGGTTATTACTAAAGCTGTTAATATTTTTATTATTTTCGTTATAATTATCTTTATTATTATTAGTATTAATATTATTATTATTTTAAATATTATTATTATTACTACTGCAATTATTAGAAACGTGCTTCCAAGTGAAGAATAAGTAATTTGTATCTATGATATTTGTTGCATGGACAACCTAAATAATCATGATCGATCGTTACATAAACGATATCTCCTTGTTACTCTGGTTAAAGGGACAAGCCATCAGTCATGTTTGGAAACATTCTATTGATGGTCTTATTCAATTTAGATGTATAGTGTGACTATTCTAAACAAGCGTGGTTTCAAAAGCAGAAAAGTCCACATAACATTGGTGATAAGGGACAACTGCTGAGCTATGTTCGTGAACACAACCGTTGTTTAATGAAAATAATAAACTATTCAATCCCCTAAAACATTGGTGTCATGAAAAAGCTATAATAAGTTATGTTGCTTAACTCAAGAATGATCGAAAAATTAGGAATTTATTACCCTGTGACATTGGCGACACTGTCAGATTAACCAGACCTGTTCATTAACACAGTCGTGATTTCCTAAATAGAAAAGAAATCGTAATCGAGTATAATTGGTGACATTGAAAACTTGCACAGTCTTGTTCGCTAACACAAGCGTGGTTGGTGACGTTGGTGATGCGGAACAACTATTCGGCTATTCTCATTAACACATTTTGCGTGATTTCAATAGTCAGCAGTCAACAATTTTGTGATCTATTATCTTAAGCGATTACCTCAGCAACCCAAACAGCACGTCTTGGATGACCCCAATCTTCCATAATCACCGCTCATCAATGACAGGAAACTGCTCATTTGTAGAGATTGGTCTGTGTCCGTCACTGCTGGACAGATTGGGTTGCTTTATCTATGACTGCGCCTTTGTCTGCCGAACGTGATTATGGAAAAAATCTGAACGTGATTTTGTTGGAAGTGAAAAAGACAGAGCAACTGTTTGACGGTGGCCATCATCGTAGAGCTCAGATACGAAGAGACGCGTCGAGAATGTGAAACACGTCACATTATCTCTTTGCAGTGAACAAGATGAAAAGCAAATCATAGAAACAATAATCAATCTATTAATTATTGTTAATAAAGGTGGTTTGCACAGTGAAATTCTGAAACTTTTGATTTGGGCGTCGAAATATGTAGGGACACTAAAATTGTAGGGTCGTGTAAGCTACCAGATAGTGAATCTATGATTAGTAAAGTGCATTGCTTGTTGGTGCAACGTTCTCGTATTGAAACTTTGCTTTATAATTTAAAGGAGAGACCCAATTTTTGTCTCATCAAAAATTGGGCGCAGGTGCTGCCAATGTACGATGACATGCATCGATCGCCACTGTACTGGTAAACAACGCCGCGCGCAATCACTTCCTCAAACGCTTCTTCATTACAGACCATGATAACCTTTACACGGAGAAAGAATTTGATAGTATTTCAGTAATACTTTTATATATATTTTTTAATATCTAGATAAGATAAGGGAAGGTTGTGTATATATATCCCTTGGAGATGGTCTGTTTGCAATTTAAGCTGGTAAACATTGTTGTAAAATATGTTTAATTCATGATGAAAGAGAACGACACGGCAGCTATTAGAACGAAAACAGTTGGCCAGGGAAGTCATTTCGGTATGATGTAGTTCAAAAAACGATGATAGTTTATACGCTCTGTTTATAAGGCTAGCTATGGAATTAATGAGGTATCTCATAGGAATGCTGGAGAAAAAATGTGAACAGAGTCCGGTGTGAGTGTATTTTCT
Source organism: Gammarus roeselii (assembly GCA_016164225.1). Taxonomy (NCBI): domain Eukaryota; kingdom Metazoa; phylum Arthropoda; class Malacostraca; order Amphipoda; family Gammaridae; genus Gammarus; species Gammarus roeselii. The sequence continues at coordinate 4,511 of SDVV010019297.1, read as the reverse complement.
GTAAATAACAGTTGAAAGGGAACCGTTGGTTAATCTCGAAACATAGGTATCCAAATTGGATAGGTATCGAGAAATTTATTTTCCAACGATGAGTTTGATATTTATAAGGTTGGAGTTGAAATATTATAAAAATAGGCTTGCTGTTCGTTATCAAAATTTATGATTGTGTCGCCTGCTTAGCGTTTATAGTATGATGATCTAATTTGATTAGGACAATTCTCAAAGTACTGCTCTTCGAAATTACATAGAAAAATATTTGCCAGGACATGACTAATTGAGCTTGCCATTTTACACCTATCCATTGCTGATACAATGAGCCGTTGAAAGTAGTGACAATCATACAGAGCTAGCTCTAGGGAAGATTTTAGATCAGCCTGGCAAAAGTTTGCAACCAAGACCTTGATCGTGATAAATTAAGTGAAAATGTTATTAATTACTTAAAAAAATTGTGAATCAGGAAAAAATAAAAGTTACACATAGACTGCAGATAAATTTGGTCTGTTGATGTGGAAAATTCTTGGTGGATTCAGGAATTTGTTGTGAATTGGACATTTTTAAAATGTTTTGATCGAGTAATTTCAATTGATCAACATGGAATTTGCACAATATGTAGTTTTAAGAATTGTAAAAGGTCTGATCTTAACACTCGTAATGCCTACTTCTGGAATACTATACAAAATGCCCTGTCTAGAACGGGGTGAATACGTATTGCAATAAGTGGATTCAACTCACTGGTCCTTCTTCCTGAATATTTTTAGACATCGGTTAACTTTGTCTTTAAGTTTTAAGAAGAGTGTAAAGGGATCATTATTAAAAAGTTTCAATGTTGCCTGATCTGCGAGGATTGCATTATTTTCGCGTGGTAGTCATCTGGCTTCATGCGAACGGCTCATCTTACTTTACCTGGCCTCGTTAACTGAATAGTGGGGTCCGTGGTGCGGTTCTCCAGGTCATTTTGGTCAGAATAAAAGAATAAAAGAGATATAACTTTATGTGGTTTGAAATTGTGGCAGTGTAATAACTCTGCCTTCTGAAGCAATTTGCGTAATTCATTTGAATCTTCTTAGGTTGGAAAGGTAGGCTCCTGCGTCAAGATGTTGACCAGCTTCTTAAAGCAAGAAAACATTAGCGAATGTTATTAGAGCAAATTACTCAACCAAAATCTAGGCCAAGACACAGTGGAAACAAATTAGATTGGTCTCTTCTGGGGTCAGAGCACGATCTCTTAGACTGATGATTACCTTGATCTACTTTCTGCGTAGGAGAACCAATTTATAACGAGTCTGTTTTCTTTTGGTGAGTGCATACGACTGTTAACAAATAGTTGCAGGTAGTTTTATCAAATCAAATATTGATTCAAGCATAAACGATAGAATACAAAATGTGGTCCGACAAAGCCTTGGTTTTTTTGATGAAGGTCTGGCGTATACATTGTGTCTCATTGGCTTACAGTTTACAGGTCCATTTATGGTACAGTTCCGAGTGTTCCACGAATTTCTTGTACAATCCGTTTTATCTTTCATCAGTTGTTATTTTCCTGTGCCGCAAAATTGTTGAAGAGCTCGCCGGCTGCATCTGTCTTCAATTATCTCGGTAAGTGGTCGCTTTTTGGAAATCGTATTCATATGAGGAATAAAAAGGACGACGGAAACAAAACATCGTTTGATGAAACCTGTCGATGCTAAAAAATTGCTAACAATTCGTGCTATTCATTAGCACATCATCAGTGTTTTATAATGAACGAGAAGTTCAAAATTAGTGAAGAAACTGATACAAAAATATTAATATCGTTTAAATCCTAAAAAAAACTAAGGGAAAGAGTCAAAGTTAACTAGCTAACCTGGGTTACCTTACACAACTTTTGAGGGGGAACTCTGTAAAAAGGATATCATAAAGCTATTGATAATACTATTCAGTGCGAATATTGTGACCTCTCATTTTACTGATGTTTCAATTGTTGAAGTGGTTGATATAATTTTGACTTGTTTTTGTCACGAGCAAGGTCCAGGTTGACAGCTTGTCATCAAAGTCGAATTCCAATCTTTCCTAGAATCAGCTTTGTATGATTGCCACTTTTATTTCAAAGGTCACTGTATCAGCAAGTGCATGGATGTTGCATGGGAAGCTCAATGAGTCCTACCCTGGCAAATATTTGTCCATGCAATTTCGAAGAGCAATGCCTTGAGAATTGCCCTAATCGAATTAGACCTTTCTACTATAAACGCCATGCAGACAGCACACTCATAGTTTTGGATAACGAACATCATGCCTATGTATTTTTAACGTCTTATATCTCCAAGCATGCATATATCAAATTCACCGTCGATAAAGAGACTTCTCTATCGTTACCCTTTTTTGGATATCAGTGATTCAAGATTAACCAACGGTTCCCTTCAACTCCAAACACGATGAAGTTACATCTCCTTAATCACTTTCATATTTGTGTTTTATGTGAGGTTGATCATTGTCTTTAGAATTCATCGCACTGTTAGATCCTTTTTCAGAATGGAGGAGAGTTTGAACGAGCATTTGAGTACGGGTGCTGTTTACCAGTGTAGTTGCGATTGACGCAAGTCATCGTACGTTGATACAACTTGCGTTCCAATTCTTGATGAGGCAATGCCAGCATGCTGGTCTCTCACACAGAACGTTATTTCCGCCAAATGCGAATGCTAAATCTTCAAGACGAGACATTGCCCTAACAACCAATGCACCTTCAATAATAGCAACTTCAAATGATAGATTCAATATCTGGTGGCATACAATACCGTTGAATTCAGAGTTTTACATTTTCCGACGGTCAAACACAAAATTAATGATTTCCGCAGTACAACCCCTCATAATATCTTCACTAAATGTTTTTTTTTTTTATTCATGTATCAGCGTTTTTTTTTAAAACAGTGCAAGGTGACATAGGTAGGAGGTGTTGTTTATGACTCTCTTTCCATGTTAAGTAGAACTTATATATACTGTAGTATTTTGTATCTAACTTATTGCGCTAATTTTGAACATCTCGTTCCTTTCAGAGCCCTGATGATGTGCTCGCGAATAGCATGGAACGTCTGCAATTTCATACCATTTATGGGTTGTATCGAATAATGCTTTTGTTTCTGTCGCCCATTTATTCATCCTAAATCTCAGTTTGAAATACGTCCGTCAACCGATAGCCGTCGTTGCTCGGATCAACATGAAAAGTGGCGTTGCCATGTGTTAGCGACATTTACTGGCGGTAACTCAGATTATTAAAGTGTCATACATTTCATGAAAATATCTTGTGCACATTCATCATGTCAGAGTATATATTTACATGGCATGGCATGACAATGTTCTGTATAATGTCCGAGTAGTAAATAAAAAATTGAAAATGTCATAATATGACTTCATAGTGTATTTTTTCTATTATCAAAGCGACTCAATGAATTGTAAAGTAGTTGGCAGCTCACGAAGGTGTGAAAACCTTGGGTGTTATCCTTGTATTCGAACAGATGATGTAATCCGCTTGCAAACTGGCTGTCGTCCGAAAAATACTAGGAGATCAACAATATGAAATACAATGGGAAAGTAACAGTCTTTCGAAAAAATCTAAGGCTTGAACCATTATGCATCGTGTCGTCCAAAATATTGATCATTATCGTGACGCGTCTGAAAAATATTGTGCAATAAATTATATGAACAGTGAAAGATTATTACATACGAACTAGGTATATCATACCAAACTACTCTCCTCCACCTACTGTCGACCACACACACACCTGACCCCAGACCATGGCACGGTGGAGCCTGATGGTGATTGCATGATCATTCTTTACGAGACACTCCTTCTACCCACTCGCATATAGGAATACATCGATATCGTGGTATTATAGGATTATCAACGATTATTTGTGTATGTATCTGTGTCTCCAGTGTGGCATCGTTGAAAATTCGTCTATGTTGGTGTGATCTACTGGTAAAAATATCGCACTAGCGAACTTTGGTAAGTTCTCAAGTTTGATGGTAGGAAATGGTAGCGGAAGTATCGTGATTGGAAGATTAATGTTTCCTGGGTGTTAGAGGAAGAGGCTAAATCTAGCATTGGTCTGAGTTATTCGGAAAGAAGGTTGAAACCTAAACGTTTTCGCTTGTTATTCAATTGCGTTCTCGATGAATTTGCATGACGCCATCCCAATTGAAGTTGGGTATTTAGCAGGTTTCCAGTCATGTCCGTTTGAGGTGCAGCACTTGCGATGGCGAATGCAAGCTGTTTGACAGGGATTTGGTGTTATTAAGACAATATTGACCAACTAAATGGAATGGCAACAGAGCCTATTTTTGGGGAGATTGACGTGACTTCGACCCCAGTATCATTGAACGTGAGTTTGCACAGTTTACGTGATAGAGTTTTTCAATTGTTGGGATATAAATAATACTCATCGAGTTATACATAATTCAGCCTTGAGCAAGATTCATGCATTTTTATCAACTCATCAAAATTTGCTGGTGGTTGTGACATACGAATAGTCCCATATATA
>SDVV010019296.1:0-13563 GCA_016164225.1 Gammarus roeselii | reverse complement strand
TGAGTTAATGTGAAAAATGTTATTTTATACCATCATACCATTCAAATCTATAGTAAATTCCTAGACCTAACTGATGCTATGCCTCTGGGAGTACAAATTCAAGCCTACTGTGTCATGAAAATGAACTCTATAATGCTTTACTAGGTCACTTCTCAGCAATCTACCACTGATATATAACAAATTTAGAGGTAACACACAGTCATGATACGATGCCACAGACGTACCTCGCATCTGTTAACCCATCGTCTCTGAACAGCCTCGAACAAAGATACATCCTGGACATAATCAAAATCTAGACACATGTACAGTGGTCAAGAATGAGTCTCAGAGAGTGTGTGGCCATAAAAAGGCTGGAGTTCTGTTTACTGATGACTCAAGTGAAACACTACAACGATGAGTAGCTTGTCACATAACCTCACTAACAAACCCATGATACTCAAGATCGACATCTACAAGAACGTACATAATTCACGTAGAACATGGATGAACTCCAAAATGACAACCAAAGAGTATAAACTACCTCTACACTAGCACATATCCATCCAGTAAATTATCATCTAAACGTTAAACTACACATTTGCTGGGGATCAATGACGAAAATTCCACAAAGATGCAGTACGGACATACACCTCTTAAACATACAATCCTATGATTCTCGTGCAACATAGGATCAGGAACCTATATAAAATAGCTAAATTAGGTTCTCTACTCTGCTGTAACCGACAAAAAAATTGTAGTACAATGGCAATCTATCCTATTAAATCGGTTTACTTATACAAACAAGCATAAACAGAATGAGCTTTTGCCTATGGGTCTCTCTAATTTCTCCTAAATATTGAAGAATGGTCGTATAGTAAATATACAATACCCTAACAGCAAGACCAAGTTTGGAACAAATCGTCTGTTCTATATCTATAATAACTACGTCAAATATTGTATTAGGATGTGAGAAGATATATAAAACACAAAAAATGAACAATATGTAACTAAGGTAGCCTAAAATAATGTTATATAATGTAGATACAACGTAATATATTCCGATATTGTATAAATAACCAACATATTGCATTGAAGATGGAAATTCAACAGAGAACACACAAAACTGAAAGACCTATACTAAAACTCACGAGTTATAACAAAGCAAGAAGAATAATTTTCTAGCATATCCAAAACATACATTAAACCCGTGATGAAGGAGAATGAACTAGCATGTAACCAAACAAACAAGAAATGTGTATAAGATACCAAGACATACGAGCGACACAGCTGAAACCTTAAGTAAATACGGTATAGTACATACAAAATCTAATGAAATTAGCCTCAACTTCAGTCCAAAACAGGGTTGAATTAACATATCTTTAACTAAAGTAACCACGGCTTAATCGTAACAGAATTTCATATATACATATAAAAAATACCACAATAATGCAACAACCTAGCAATTATGCCTGAAATAGCTTGCTACATGGATGCTACAAGTCTAAAATACCCTAGAATGCCTAAAACTGTATGAGTTAACTGATCGAAATTTCGAAACAATACAAATTCAACATAAATCAATCGATCATTACTAGGTATACATAACATAACATTTTAACTTACAGTAAATCCATATCGTTCAGGTATTTTCGCTATTGGAAAAACGCATCAATGGAACACTGATATAAATGTTTCAAAACTGGATAATGCAATATGGGGTAGATAGATTCTCGACCGTAGGTGCTGCATCATCCCACAATACATACCTAAACTCGCCAATAATCAGACAAATAAACCCTACTATTCGTATAAATAATATATGCATATGAAATACATTGATGGGAAACACAGAACATTTCCTGCAATCCTACCTTCAGGCTGATACAAACAGGGCCGTTCGCACACTAAGGCTGCAAATTGAGTTATGAGACATACCTACCACACTAATCCTATAAAAGAATATATAGTGATAAATGAACAAAACATACACAAATATCCCAAGCCCCCACCGCTACTACCCACCAACCAAGCATCGAATGAGTCAAATTTAGTCGTACTTGATTCTTCCCTAGGAATGAATCAGTCATCCTGTAAATATTGTATCTATTTTCCTTCATCGGATATCTCACAGCATAGAAAAAACGATTGGAGGAGATACTGTAGAAGTAAGTAAAGCTGAGCGCAGGGTACTGATTAAGACAATCGGATAAAAAATAACGATAAACTAATTGAATCTATGCCAGATGTAAAATTGATCAACAGCGAGCAACGTAGAAATTGATATCGATGTTGAAAATTCATCAAGAAGGTGTCCGGAAAGTGAGGCTTTTTAATATAAAAGAATACAAATAAATTATTATCAATAAAAAATCCTAAAAACGTATGTTCATCAATACCCCCAAAAAAACATTTAGAGGAGCCAGCAGTGAACGTGCATTATGAAAGCAACGAAGTTGCAATATCCCACAAGCATTGAAATGCTAATAATCTTATGTAAATATATAATCCGTTAACATGTATAAGCTATCCGTTAGGTGACTCGGGGCACCAAACCAGTTCCGGTACCCTCTGCTCCCCCCCGTTTCTGCGCGGTAAGTCAAGGTTGCATGCACCGCGCCCTACCCCGCCCACCAAAATGACTCTAGAAAGCGGTTTTCGTAGTACTTATAGCTACTAGTATGGGGCAGGCAGATGGGGACGAAGCAGGTTGATGATTAGGAGAGAAGTTGAGGTTGTTTACAGTGAAACGCTTGGGGCACTGATGGCAGAGGATGATTCAGAGAAATCTACTGCTGCATCTCTTGAGTGAGGAGATTTTATGGATTTTAGCTGGGAAAACAGAGGAGTCAGGATGTTCTCATACGCCGTCCAAAAATGGCTCCGTAGCCATGTCTTCTTCATCAACCGTCTGGCTGAAAAGAAGGCCACCAGACTGTGCTGTCATGGTGACAGGCGATCTGATGGGTTGGGGTGCAGGTGTCATTGTACCTACCGTGAGGCTTAGATGAAGGTTTTTGGAGGAGATGAGTTGATGAAGTTTAACTTTATTTGTGATTTCAACAAACATGCATTGCGCACCACGGCTGGAACGAGATTCCAAGAAAACTCAACAACCTGGAACTGCACAATAATTTGCAAGCTTGTGACCCGGAAAATGTTACTTCCAATCAAAGCACAATTGTTCCATCTCAGCTTATCAAGACACTCCCAGCTTTTGGATTGGACTTTCATCTACCTGTGTACAAATTGGACTTCTTCAAGTAATCCCTTTCTTTTGAAAATTGTGTGCACTTCTCGGAGAACAACGGTAGAGACTCAAGTACTCCAAATCGTCATCTCGAGTCCAATCTCTAGTGTTTACGTTTTTCTACGGTTTCAAGCTATTCAGAACATTTTCCTCTATATTTATAAACAAGACGTATTGCACCTCAAGAATTTGCCTCGAATTCCTCAATAGCCGTTTGCAAACCAAATAAAGGTAGACGGGTTGTGATCGTTGACAATAAAAAATCCTAGCTACAGTTACCGCTACTGCATCGGATGGTGACAAGTTTTTAGAAGGGTCTGAACCAATTTCCAAGCTATCACAGTAGTTGGAAAATGACGGAGATAACCAATCATGCAAACTTAAAAATTTAAAAGTGCTTCTCGATGGAATTTATCGCAAACGGTTTTTCAGCGGGTCAGGTCCAGGTATATTTTACGGCTTACCAAAGGTTCAATAAGCAAATTTTGGAAGTAAATTACAGTTTAGGCCAACATTTTCGAGATGTAACACACCCAGACTTTGTTCAGATACAAATTTAGTTCCACTGATGACCCCAATAACTATTAATGAATTCACTGTTGGTAAATATCATTCCTTTGTCGAAAAACTAAGAGATTTTTCAAATGCTGTTCAATATTGTGTGGCCTCTTTCAAAATCAAAAATTTGTTCACGACCATACCTGTGTATGAAACCATCGCTATTTGTCTTCGCTCCCTTTTCGAAAAAGTTAAGCCTCTATTTTGAGGCTAATCCAATTTCACTTCATGAGTCTTTTAGCTCTCTCCGTTCTCAATCCATTATTTCGATGTTAATTGTATCGTCAAGTTGAAGGCTTAGGTATGGGTCTCCCTCTGGAACCCGCTTATGCCATCATATTCACGTGTTTACACGAAATAAATTGAATCAACGATTGTCCCTCCCATTTCCAACTGGTACTAAATAAGCGCTATGCAGATGATACCGTCCACTTATTTTTCCACCATCTCATGCAGGATCATTTCTTGATTTCCTGAATATAAAACATATAACATACACTCATTATCTAAATTGACATAATGCGAAACTATTTCAAAGAGTACCGTTACCAAGCAAATTAGTACATTTAAATTTTTCGTCTACCACATGAACACGTTTTCATTGCTAGGCACTAATTTTTTCAGCTTCTGTTACTTTAGATTTGAGCTCAACGATATTATGGCTCTGCCATTCTAAAGTAAGTTCAGATTAGAGTTTGTTGCATACCGAATTTGAATTTTTGTAAAAGTTCATCATCTCTATTAGATATCAATAATATATATCTCACCCAAACGCGGATGGAACAATGTAATGGTTAGGATGTATCTAATTACATAGTGTGTCCGATCTAGTCCCTATATAGCTCGGATATTGTAATTTAGGTCCACTTAATTACACATGTGACCCTTTTAATTAGTTTTGGGGCTCACCTAAACGCAGATGGGACAATGTAATGGCTAGTATGTATCTAATTACATTGTGTGTCCGACCTAGCCACTATATAGCTCGGTTATTGTAGTTACTAAGAACTTGTAGGTCAAGACAATTATGCTTGTGGTCAATTTAATTACTTACCGTTCTGCGGGTACGCCAAGGGGGGAGGAGATGGGAGGAAGATTGGAAGAGGGAGTCAGGCGCCTAAGATTGGGACTCACCTAAAGGCGGATTGGACAATATAATAGTTAGGAAGCAAGTGATGATTGTATGTGTCCAGCTTAGCCCCTTCCTACCTCGGACATTGTACTTGTAGGTTCAGTTAATTACTTTTTGTGGCTAATTCAATTACTATTGGGGTATTCCGAATGCAATTAGCAATTAGTTTGCACGGGAAGACCTTCATTGTCAATGTCGTACAGCGATGTTATCTTAACTCGCACTTCTCGGAGCAGGCAGTAGGGTTTTCCTTCAATCACTTGGCGCGTTCGGTAGAAATAGCGTTGATACATTCGGTCATGAAGTATGGTGAAAAATTAATCACTTGTGGCGTTCAGTAGGAACAGCATTTGTCTCAATTGGACATGATTTAGGGTGTACCTTTAATCACTTGGCTTACGCCTCGGTTTCGGTCGGTTTATATAGATATATGTTACTAGGTCATGTAAACGGCAATTATAATTGTATTGGGTAATTTTGATTGGATTATTTCGCTCAGTAGGGCTGCTCGATCGGTATAATACGTAGATTATGACATCTTTCTCTTCATACGTGGTATTTTATAGCACAATTGATATTATTTGATTAAATCCATTCCCTTTTTCTCCGTTGTGTGCATATTATATTTTCAGAGTTTCGTCATGGCTCATCGCTAAGAAAAAATAATTGCTAATACGTTCACGTATTTTCAATCCATATATCTGTGGACAATGGGGCGAGGTTAAGATTATATCTAGATATATTTTTTATGATATAGACACATGGGTTTACATAGGAACATATACATCATTTTTAAATATTTAGGGGCGGTTGCAGTACGTTTCAATCCATATTTCTGTGGACAATCGAGCAGATTTTTATTGCATGGTTGCATATAAATATTTACATTCTATAAACATTTACAGGTTATAGCATGTTCAAGTTGACGTATTTTTCGTCATTCACGCGAGTACATACGCCAAAGAAGGTCTCACCTGGCTTACACCTCCTACATTGTTAAATCCATGTTTACATTAGTTTTATCAGCCTAGTCACATCTTTTTCTCTTTTTAGTGACGGCAGGTTTATTTTCAATGAAGTTTTTTGGAAATGTCCGTATGACTATAGGCAGGAGTGTTGCAGGAGTCGAGATAGTAACGTTTGTTTTCAAATTTACTGAGGCAATTTTTGTTATTGCATACAATTTGAAGCAGGCATGCTTGCGCGCGAATGTTGTTTATGGTCTCAAAGTGTGTGTAGGTTTTTTATTCTAGATGTCTCTGTATTGTTCATGTTTGATTTTTGGTTTGTGTCTGGTAATTGATACCCTTAGCAGCTGATTTTGTGGTATTGGACTCAAGCAACATTCTTTACGCGTTGGCTGCAACCAAATGATCTCACTCGGGAAGCGTCGGCTGTTTCACTTTTCAGTAGTCCCAGATGTCATTTTCTTGGATTCATCGTACAAGGGATGATTTTTCGGGTAGTTGGAGAAGTCCATGTATTTCGACTCAATGTAGGTCACGCCTTGGACTAAGATCAGCAATGAGTCTGTGTGAGTTGATGAGCGAAACGTTGTTACCGTAGCGTCGTTTCAGTGTGTATCATAAAAGAAGCATCTGTTTGGAGCTGGAGAGACATGTATCTATATTATCCTAAGTAGCCGAGTGCAATTTCAATTTTGTTTGTTATCTAAAGCGTTTTTTGATGCAAGGCAGGAGGCGTTGTAATGCATTCCAATGCAAGTCATGTTGCATATCTGCAATTTCTTCATCGTACCCGGAGAGATTTTTGTGGTAGTTGGAAGAGACCATGTATTCAGCCAGAGGAGCTAGCTGCATTTTTCCCTCTCAACATCGGTCATACCTTTGAACTAGACTAATATTTATCGCGTTTCAATGCTACCTATTCTGTATTGCAACTCATGGCAAGTCATGTTGCATATATGCATTTCAATGCTAGCCATTCGAGTAAATTTAGGATATCGCAAACAAAAATTCATAAGGTATTTTTATTTTGATGATAAATTTATAACACGTTTTTTATACGAGAACATAACTAGCCACTCCGAAATTCGACACGAACCACTATACGCAACATAAATTATGATTTACGACCTCCCTCTTTTGTGTTATCTTGACCGGCGATATCAGACCCACTCGAAGGGTTCTTTATCTATGACAAGCATCATTTCTCACCTAAAGATGTCGACTCGTCATATCGGTGTAGGATTTATCATGGGTGTGGTTTTTTCTCTGATCTATTGGGTTCTAGACTAATGCTCTTAGTACACATTTAAGATAAACGGATACCTTTGGGAGAAGTGTATGCAACACTACCAAGCCTATCCTTGTAACCAAAATTTCGTTTATAGTCTTCAGCAATTTTCTTCAAGAGGCAAGTTTTTTAACTATAGATGCATATCAATGACATCGAATCGTTTCAGGTTTCTTCTTACTATTGCCAACATTACCATACAATATATTCCCGCAGATTTCCAAAATATGCATAATTCTCCTAGCACTCAAACGTGTGAGACATTATTCTCTCTCCTCATGTTTCATAGCCAACAATTTTGAAACAAAGTCAGATATACATTTTATTTTACTGTACAATTTTACACTTCTTGATACCCTTTCAGTAACCCATTTGATAATTCAGTTTCCATCAACTTTAGCTGTTTTTTTCACGTGATATCTCCTCGGTATTACTAGCACGCGTTTCAATATCATTGTCCCTGGTATCCATTCCCCCTGAAGTATCCCACATTTTCCCCATATTTTCTTTATAATCCATGTCGGCTAATGTTTGGGTGTACTCACCTATTTCATCCAAGCTTTATACGTTCTACGGTTGGATGTTAGTGGTATCGCTCTTTCTTTACTGCTCGCACCCTGTTGAACACTCTCTATATTATTATTTTTGATATCCAGGTATGGATTATTATGTTCTATCAATACACCCGTTGCATCCTTAGAGCTTATATCTCTTCGTTTATTTTTAAGATTATCATATTCAAGATAATGGTGTCCCTTGAGATGTCGCCAAAACCCGAAAGCCGATCTTGATCTGAATTGTTTTATCCCCGCACTGCATATAACACATACCCCCGTGTTTTCCTTTCTGTTAAAATATTTCCATATCAAACAAGGCGATTATTCTTGTTTTACCCATTCTGAGATAACTGTTTTTTTTTATCACTAGTCAATATTTATTCGATCCGACTCATATCATCTTCGGAGATTTCTTTTTACAAAACACGTTAACGAAGTTTTGCCTCGTGAACATTCATTGTTGTCTATTTGGGATGAGCCGTCCTGCTCCGCAAACACTCAACGTAACACTGACTCCAATCTCGGCATGCAGCTAGCTATTATTATGCGATTGCATGATTTTTTTTTAAACATAACACCCATCTTCGCTCGCCTTGGTCATCATCTGTGTATGTATGTATGTATTTACTTGTAGAAGGGGGTGTGTACGCATGTACATGTGTATGTTCAAGCGTATGTTCGTGTACATGAGTTGAAAAAAACGATAACAAAATTTAAAATTCAATCCAATTTTAAAATTCAAAATTTAAATAAAATTTATACTTTTTTCGACGCCCGGACAAAGTCAAATACGTCTATTGAAGTGATAACTTGGCTATCAAAGAAAGGTTCGTGCGTCGATTTTTTTTGAAATTTTATTGACATTTTGAATTTTAAAATTGTATTGAATTTTAATATATGTTATCATTTATTTTAACTTATGTACACGTACATACGCTTGAACATACACATGCACATACGTACACACCCCTCCCTATACACGTATAAACATACATACCTACACAGATGATGACCAAGGCGAGCGAAGATAGGCGTAATGTTCTGCAAAAAAAATGCATGCAATCGCATTATAATAGCTAGCTGCATGACGAGATGGGAGTCAGTGTTAAGTTGAGTGTAAGCGAAGCAGGACGGCTCAACCTCTAATAGACAACAATGAATGCTCACTTGGAAAAAAATAGTTTACGTGTTTTGGAAGAAGAAATCTCCGAAGCTGATATGAGTCGGATCGAACAAATTTTACTTGTGTTGAAAATAACAGTCATCTCAGAATGGGTAAAGCAAGAATCAAAAGAGTGGAGATAACATTCATATATGGATGAAGGAAAAAGGAAGTCGGCTTTGGGTAACGAATGTCGACGGGTTACAGTCGTATGTAACAAAGTTGAAGGGGAATAAGAAAGCATATCCCGAAATTGATATGCTCTAAGTGGAAAATCATCGTCATGATGGTAATAAAGCTGAGGTAGTGGAATACAAATTTTAACTAAGAACAATAGACAATCTGGAACGGATGCATAAATTCCTCAATGATGAAGAACAGAATGACTTTGAATTGGAGAAGTTTTGGATAATTAGGGTTCAAGAAGAAGAAGCATTACATTTGTGGACTGAAGTGAACGGAACAGCCTTCGGTATTCGCATCAAAGATATACTGGAGTATATGAAGGATTTTGATAGAAAACTGAAACATCGTGATGGTGGGTACGGTTGTATGAACGAACCATGCTGTTACAAATCAAAGGAAATGAGATAGAAAGTATTGTTGAATCCAGCAAGATCTGTAACTAATACTAATAAATACTAATAAAACTATGTAAATCCTAAAACAATTTGTTGATAATGTTCTAGAACTCAAATGTTAAGCAATGAATTGCAATTAACGTGTCAGTCGGAGGTAACATCGAATTGTCGAAGTCGGTAGAAGAATATGTAACACGCATTGTCATAAACCTATCTTGGGGTAAATGCTATATCTGTGTGACACAACGGTAGGATAAAAAAACAGGGTCCGATCAGATCTTGCTCAGTCCAGATTGTGATTCTGTTGTGGAAGGATGGGGTATAGCTTGAGTCATCGTTTGTTCGAAAGTAATGGGGTGATGGGGGTCTGTGAACTTTGCCAGAAAGAAATAAAATTGATCAAACAAAAACCCACAAGTAATGTATGACGACATTTGAAACGAAGTCATCATGAAGAGTATGAAAATTATAGGAAAGAAAAGGCAAATCAACTGTGCAAGCCGTCAAAGGATGTAGTGCCAGGAGCCATCGAAGGAAAACAAGAAAACATAGTGTGAGACCTTGTGTCCGTTTGTATGATAATGGAAACGGACATGAATTACATGTAATATTCAATCCATCTAAGATGGAAAATCTGTCCTCTCTGCTAACTTATGTGAGTCGAGAGTGACCATGAAGTAGAAAGAATTAGGTGAAAGATTTATAAAGAACCGTGCGGAAGGGGGTTCACATGTATATATCAATGACTGAAAACCGTACATAAGGTTAGATTAGGTTAGTTTAGGTTTATGATGATTTACTAGATCAAAATTGGAAGTGTGAATCAAAACTGCAAAGGCTAGATCAAAATGGGGAGTCAAGTGGAGATATTTTTTAGGCATTAACTTTATACCACTGAAAAAGTGGTATAAATTAAATTAAAGTCGATTGAAAAATACATAACTTCTTGGATACAATAGGTTAGGTTAGGTTAGGATGATTTGTTCTTTAACATAACATACCGTGTAGCTGATCCAGTCGATGAATAAGTATCATATGTAAGCAGGATATCTTCAAAGATGACACATAATTCTTGTTTAAGTTGGTTAGGTGAGGTTAGGTTGCCTAGGTATTCATCTGAAAATCATATGCAAGCATGAGAAAGTTAATCGAAAATACATATATTCACGGATACATCAGGTTAGGTTAGGTATGGATGAATAGATCTTATTACAAAACATATCGTGAAGCTGATCCAGTTGATGGATAAATGCATTGTGTCGACACATGGACCGACACAGTGATGCTAACGACCCTACATAAACGCATTGTATCGACACATGTGCCGACACTGTGACGCTAACGCCACTGTATATATGCATTGCATCGACACATGTGCCGACACATTGAGGCTAACGACCCTGGATATATGCATTGTATCGACATATGTGCCGACACAGTAAGGCTGACAAACCTGTATATATGCAATATATCGACACATGTGCCGACACAGTGAGGCTAACGGCCCTGTATATATGCATTGTGTCGACACATGTGCCGACACAGTGAGGCTAACGACCCTGTATACATGCATCGTATCGACTCATGTGCCGACACAGTGAGGCTAACGGCCTTGTATATATGCATGTAAAAGTATATATAAAACTGGACTCAGATTTTTACTCATTTAGTTGACGGTCGGCTTTCGGTGTAGAAGGACGTCGCCAAGTTTGATATGGAAATATTTCAACGGGAAGGAAAACACGGGGGTACGTGTTATTTGCAGTGCAGAGATAAACCTATGCAAATCAAGATTGACGTTCGGGTTTTGGCGTCATCTCAAGAGACACCATTATGATGATTATGACAATCTTAAAAATGAACGAGGAAATATAAACTCTAAGGATGCAACGGGTGTATTGATAGACATAATAATCCGGACCTATGTATCAAAAATATTGATATAGACAGTGCTCAACAGGGTGCGAGCAGTACAGAAAGAGCGATGCTACTAACATAAAATAGAAGAACGTATATAGATTGGTTGAAATGGGCAGAGTGCACCCAAACTTTAGCCGAAATGGATTATAAAGAAAATATGGGGAACACGTGGGATCCTTCAAGGGAAATGGATACCAGTGACAGTGATATTGTAACGCGTGATAGTGATACCGAGGAGATGTCATGTAGAGAAAACCCTGCTAAAATTGAAGGAAACCGAATCATCTAATGGGGTAATGAAAATCTATCATGTATAAGAAGTGTAAAATTGCACAATAAATATTTATGTATACCTGACTTTGTTTCAAAATTGTTGATTATGAAACATGAGAAGAGAGAATCATGGTTCAAATGTTTGACGGCTAGGAGAATTATGTATATCTCGGAAATCAGTGGGAATATAGTGAATGGTAATGTTGACAATAGTAAGAAAAAACCTGGAACGATTCGATGTCATGAACATGCCACTATAATTTAAAAAACTTGAGTCGAGAACAAGCTCGCTGAAGACTATAAAAAAAATTTTTGGTTACAAGGATAGGATTAGTACTGTTGCATACACTACTCTCAAATGTATCCGTTCATCTAAAATGTGTACCAAGGGAATTAGTCTAGAACCCAATAGATCAGAGAAAAAAACACACCCATGATAAATCCTTCACCGATATGACGAGTCGACATCTTCAGGTGAGAAATATTGCTCATCATTGATAAAGAACCTTTCGAGTGTGTCTGATATCGTCAGTCAAGATAACACAAGAGAGGAAGATTGAAAATCCTTATTTGACCTTCGTATAGTTCCTCGTGTCGATTTTCGGAGTGAATAGTTATGTTTTCGTATAAATGATAAACCAATGTACTTCTCTAATAAAAACGTGTTATAAATCTATTCCCAATATAAATAAAACTTTGTTTGAAAGATCGAAATATAACTCGGATTGCTAGCATTGAAATTAGTCTAGTTCAAAGGTATACCCGATATTGAGGGGCAAAAATGCGGCTAGCTCCTCTGGCTTAATACATGGTCTTCTCCAACTACAACAAAAATTTCCCCTTGTACGATGAAGAAATTGCAGATATGCAACATGACTTGCATTGAAACGCATTACAACGCCTCCTGCCTTGCATCAAAAAATGCAATAGATAATAAGCAAATTAGAAATTGCACTCGGCTACCTAAAGTAACATTGAAATATCTCTCATCAGCTCCAAATAGAAGCTAAAACAAAAGTCTTTAGCTTCTCTTATGATACACACTGTAACCACGCTACGGTAACAACGTTTCGCTCATCTACTGACACAGACTCATTGCTGATCTTGTTCAAATGTGTGACATACATTGAGGCGGAAAACATGGACTTCTCCAACTACCCGAATAATCATCCTTTGTACGATGAATCTAAGAAAATGAGATCTGGGACTACTATAAAGCAAAACCGCCGACGCTTACCCGGATGCGATCATTTGCTTGCAACCAACGTGTTACAGAATGTTGCTCGAGTCCGACGCCACAAAATCAGCTGCTAAGGGTATCAATTACCAGACACAAGCCAAAAATCAAACACGAACAATACAGAGACATCCATAACCAGAAATCCTACTCACACTTTGAGACCATACGCAACATTCGTGCGCAAGCATGACAGCTTCAAATTGTATGCACTATTAAAAATTGCCTCAGTAAATTTGAAAACAAACGTTACTATCTCGACTCCTGCAACACTCTTGCCTACGGCTATCCGGACATATCCCAAAAAATCAATTGAAAATATTCCTGCCGTCACTAAAAAGAGGAAAAGATGTGACTTGGCTGATAAAACAAATGTAAACATGAATTTAACATGTAAGAGGTGCACGCCAGATGAGACCTTCTTTGGCGTATGTACTCGCGTGAATAACGAAAAATACGTGAACTTGAACACGTTATCACCTGCAAATGTTCATAGTATGTAAATATTCCTATGAAACCATGTAATAAAAATTAAAAACCTAAAATTTGTTTGATTGTACACAGCAATACGGATTGAAAAGTACATTACCGCCCCGAAATATATATAAATGATTTAAATGTTCCTATGTTAATCCATGTATCTATATTATAAAACATATAT
>SDVV010019295.1:0-13563 GCA_016164225.1 Gammarus roeselii | reverse complement strand
ACAGCTACTGACTTCAACATGCTAACTCGCTACCTTTTAACGGTCGTGGTATAGTAGCTACAGCTACTGACTTCAACATGCTAACTCGCTACCTATTAACGGTCAAGGTATAGTGGCTACAGCTACGGATTTCAACATGCTAACTCGCTACCTATTAACGGTCGAGGTATAGTGGCTACAGCTACTGACTTCAACATGCTAACTCGCTACCTATTACCGGTCGAGGTATAGTGGCTTCATCTATCCACTTCAACATGCTAACTCGCTACCTATTACCGGTCGAGGTATAGTGGCTACAGCTACTGATTTCAACATGCTAACTCGCTATCTATTACCGGTCGAGGTATAGTGGCTTCATCTATCCACTTCAACATGCTAACTCGCAACCTATTAACGGTCGAGGTATAGTAGCTACAGCTACTGACTTCAACATGCTAACTCGCTACCTTTTAACGGTCGTGGTATAGTAGCTACAGCTACTGACTTCAACATACTAACTTGCTACCTATTAACGGTCGAGGTATAGTGGCTACAGCTACTGACTTCAACATGCTAACTCGCTACCTATTAACGGTCGAGGTATAGTGGCTACAGCTACGGATTCCAATGAGTGAGCGTCCTACGACCTGTTCATATGTGAAAAAATATGAAAAATCATGTGCAGTTGAGGTATTTTTCAACCATGTCCCGTGATGGC
The DNA here is from genome assembly GCA_016164225.1 of Gammarus roeselii. NCBI lineage: Eukaryota > Metazoa > Arthropoda > Malacostraca > Amphipoda > Gammaridae > Gammarus > Gammarus roeselii. The sequence continues at coordinate 12,866 of SDVV010019295.1, read as the reverse complement.
AAATGTAGAGAACGAAAAATAAAAAGAGGGATCTGGCCCACTTCGGGGCTTGATTTTTTTCCGGATTCGTTCAACGAGGGTACAGGATACAGAAGAGTATGAACTGCTCAAGTCCAAACTTCAAACCAAAGAGACAAAACTCATCAAGGGTTTAGCTCCCTCTGGACTCGCCCCGTCCCCTGGGCCTGGCCCATAATGGGCCTGGCCGGGATTCGTTCAACGACGGTACAGGATAAAGTAGAGTTTAAACTGCCCAAGTCCAAACTCGAATCCAAAGGGACAAAAATCATCAAGAGTCGAGCCCCCTCTGGACTCGCTCCGTCTCCTGGGCCGGGCCCAGAGGTGCCCGGCCGGGATTCGTTCAACGACGGTACAGGATATAGTAGGGTATAAGCTGCCTTAGTCCAAACTCCAAACCAAAGGGACAAAAAATCATCAGGGGTCGAACCCCCTCTCGCCCCGTCCCCTGGGCCAGGCCCAGAGGAGGCCCCAGCCCCCTAGGCCAGTCCGCCCCTAAGAAGAGCGATTTAAATGGCCACATCATAAGGAGCCTTTGAACGTGTGTTTTCACTTGCATAGCTTTCACTTACGTTCCAAGTTTCCGCCTAACATGTTCACATGTGGTTACTTTGTTCTATTTGTTCTCCATAAGCACTGACCACATACAGCTCTGACCACATATACTGACCACATACATATCTGACCACACACAGCTCTGACCACACACAGCTCTGACCACATACACTGACCACATACAGCTCTGACCACTAACACTGATAACATACACTGACCACACACAACTTTCCTATACACATTTTATCGAATGTTGATGGTATTTTTATGACATGCTTAGACGAAAATAAATATCGACGACTTCCTAAATGTTCAAAATTTGTTCAAATATTTCTACCATAACTGTCTCCGCGGAATAGAAACAATTAATAAACATTTTGACAGAAAATAACTACTGCTTACTTATTGTGTCCGTTCGTCACTTTGTTTATGTTGTTGGTAGCAAAGAGCAAAAACACACTAAATTTAAATATAAAACATGTTCCATTTCGTCACTCGAGTGATCTCACTTTCCAAACGTAGAAGTCTTCACTTAAATGACGGACATGCAAGTGATCTTACTATTATATTAGCCGTGATATAATCTAAGTATAAGAACTTGTGTATATATACTTACAACATAAGAAGTATTTCGTAGCAAACTTGCATGTTCTACCTGGTACGGAACACAAAGCCAAAACTTTCTTCCCTGGAAGAAAAGTAGTTAGCTACAAACGTTCTTTTGTTCCCAATTCAATCAATCAAAAACTTTCTAGTCAAAAATCACTTGTTATCAAAATTACTCGTTATATTCGGCACACATAATGAAGTACACAAACTTATTGGTCTAGTTTATAGTACTCTTCAATAAATCAGTGTCTAAAGAGCCGTTCGTTTCCTAGAAAACAAGGGAACTTCTCTCATAACCAACGACGCAGCCAGTTCCGAACAACCTTACTCCACGAAGGCAAGTGCCACAATGACCAACTCTCCCGGACGCAGGAACTCGTGTTGCTGCTGCAAGGTGCCCGTGATGTCAGAGGTTGCCTCACTCATCAAACTTATCCATTGAATACCAGTCTATTCCATTGCATGAACTAGTCTCTTTATGCACTGGCGTAGCCAGAGACGGGGCAGGACGGAAGGGGGTGCGTCATCTTTGAAGTTCACAAATATGAAGGGAAAAGTTGAAGTCAATTTGATGAATGATAACAAATCCGTCCACCTGAAAAAATTCGGGCTAAGCGGTAGTCTGACTACGCGCTATTATGGATACGCGCTAGTGTACATAAAAAATCAAATTACTTGAGAAAAACAATTATGACACTACTTTATGATCCTTTTCATTAGTATTTAAATTATTTATTTTCATCTTTCAGCAATGGGTTTCAATTATTACACATTATATCTGATCAGCTGTCGTCGCGCGGTGGTACAAATTATTTAGGCACGAAAGATTAAAAGTTGTAAGCTAGCAAGCAACAACTGACGAGCCTAAATGAGTGGAGTTCGCAACATTATGTTATTCGTAGTATAGTGACCTGACGTTGAACGCGTGTTACACATTCAAGCTACGAACCAAAGGTTGCACCATATAATGTGTTGGTTACACATCCGGTCATGTTCTGAGTGGGCAGATAGGCACTTTTTATTAACAGTCTGATGGTCATGGCATGGCTCTTCCCTAGGACCGACGTTTACAAATATTTTCACGTGTCGACACTACGAAACACTTGGGTTAATTGATTGCACAGGAAAATGTAAACCTTCCATTTTATAAAATATATGTTTATACTTTTTTGTTCGTCGCTCTGAATCTCATGTACCGTTATTTTTGGATTATTTGAACACTGAATTTAAGTAGAATGGAAATGGTGAAAGAACAACCGCAGAATGTGTTGAGCGGAATAGCAGCTGTTTCCTTTACCGTTACATGATACTATTATCGCCCTACAAGAAAAAAATCCTCATGGGAGGAAATCTGTGCCTAGCAGAAACACTCTTCGTGGGAGGACCAATGCTTGGCAGGAAGGGATGATAGTCTGTCAACAGCCGCCCAGATTCGCCCATACGCCGTAAATAAATTGGTATAAATGAATCATTCACTACTTGTGGAAAACGTGATTAGGTAGACATAACTGACTTATTAATAAAGTTTCTGCGTGACAAAACCAATACAAGTGAACGGACATGCAATACATGATCATCAACATTCGAACGCATGCTTGAGAAAAGCACAAGCAAAACGAAGCTAAACTGTGACAATGATAAGGAACATAGAAACAGGGATATTTATTGCGCCGCGCATTAGCGAAATAAAAAACGGGTAACGAGGTAAGATCAACTTACTCTGAAGTTAATTTCTCTAATTTCTCTCATTACGTTTATTTCTGTTGAAACTCATGGTCGAAATGTAAAACATCATCAAGTTCAAACTAATTTAAAGACAAGTTGGTCACTTTGCTACGGATTTATCTTTAACAATGTTTCTTCGCAGTACAAACACAATATATTATTTATTAATGAAGCAAGTATTTTGTTTATAGACAAAATGGTTAATGTCCCATATGTACAGCAGCGAAAGAAAACTCGGTTATGATTGAAGATTACGGACAATCTACGATGTTCATTTCCCGCGCGATATGGAACTCATCGGAAATTTACTTGATAGTATTCATTAAGAAGCTTTGTCAAGGTATAATACCGAAAGTATTTCCTATGTGAGGATAAATTCCAAGGTGCAAAGGTCGAGTTTGTTTCTTCGCTTATACTTTAACCATAACCGAATTTTCTTCCGCTACTGTACATCGCACACGTTGACACCGTTGCCAAACAGTCGACGTGGCAACTCTTCTTAAGAAGGGACATATATCAATACCGGTAGATCGCTTCACTACAATGCAGCGAATCGTCTCAGCAAGGGTCACACCAATTTGACTGTGGCGATTCAAAGAAACTTATTCGATGTTTATCGTTACTTGATATTTCACAGGAACACAGATTTGAAAGGAAGCTATTATGCACCAGTCACCTGACGAGAAGCCTCGTCAACATTCGTGCATGCAATTGCCAATCTGAGTGCGAACCCCTACTATTACATGAAATGACAAAAACAGTTCCTTTACCTAAGACTCCTTTGGCTAATTTCGGCTGGCAGAAGAGTAGTTATGAATGGAATTTTGTATCCTTGTCTGATTACACCAACTATGTAGGTATTCGAAAATGATTGATGAAATTCGTCCGTTTTCATCAAATTACCATTGACCGACATCGCATCGCTATCTGGAGATTCACGACTAATCTTATGCACTGATGACTGAAGTCGGTCATCTATTTGCTCATGGAGCGAGCTGTCCTCCTGGTGACCGCCCAATTGGTCATGCTTTCTGCCTTCTTCGTTGGGTCGATGTGAAATTTATTTGACCCCGATGCAATCTCACTAACTGCGGGACGAAGTAGTAGCATAAATGGACTCGTACCATTTGACGGACCGTCCTGCCAAACAATGCACATTACTATTGACACTGAATCACAAGAAGGGGTACTAGTTTGATGGATCGACTTTATAATTGTGTTGCTGGCCGGGCCGACCGAATTCGGTCGTGTTCTGAGGCAGTTGATTCTCCAATGATCTTGTGCCTTGCAATCAAATCACTTGTCTGTGAGCTGGAAAAGGCACAATATCTTCCGAAAAAAAACTGATTCGGGTGGTGATGAGCAGGGAGGAAGTTAGAACAAAAACTAGTCGATGGACTGTCAAGTTCAGCTCACATGGCAAAGAATCCAACTTGACCTTTTTCCTCTTCTGGGCAGCTGACGCTTCGGCACGTCTGATCTGTTTTCCATCATCCGATTCATTAGCCAAATCACCCGACTTGTAATCCACGTTGGTATACAAGCTATTCGCATATTTATTGGCTAAACTTATAATATTGATATAGCTTTTATCTCGTTCACGGCTTCTCCAGTTCGCTCTAGAGCGGAGTCTTCATTCCTGTTATTGATATGAAGGAGCTCCAATAGGTTGAGGCGGTGATAAAGCTGGCCTTACCTATGTATTTCAAGTTAAAATTCTCTTCTCCAGTTTCAGTAGCTTTATAGGCCGCTAAACAGTATTTCTGGCTTCTGAATCGTTTCATTGTGTCGTACTCTATGTGTACTCCGTTAATGGCGTACTGCGCACGCCATTAACGGAGTACACAGACAACTACATACATCCATGTTAAATACGTTATCTTATAGGGACAGACAGAGTGTAATGAGCTGTAGGACTTTGGGGGGTGAAGCAAAGAGAGGGCTGTATGAGGATTTTGTTGTCCCAACTGTGCTCTACGGAGCTGAGACTTGGGGGTGAGAGCAGAGGAGAGAAGGAGGTTGAATGTTTTCGAGATGAAATGATTGAGGAGCATGGCTAGAGTAACGCTGAGAGACCAGTTTACCAATGACGTGGTTAGAATCAGAACAGGGATGGCGAAGCAGTTGGAGGACAGAGTGGATTCACGTGTTCTGAGATAGTTCGGGCACATGGAGAGGATGGGTGAAGGGAGATTGATGAGAAGGGTGATGAATGCGGAAGCGAATGGTCGCAGGCCTAGAGGTAGACCGATGTTTGGGTGGATGGATGGTGTGAAGCAGGCGTTAGGAAGGAGAGACATGAATGTGGAGGTAGCGAGAGAGCGTGCAATGAACAGGCGTGAGTGGAAAATGGTTGTGAATGGTTAATTTTGACGCTGCTCTGATGTGCTTTCCTGCCCTTGGCATCTCGCTGTCAGGATGGTTGTGGGTGAGGGGCCCGGCCATTATGACGCGGCGGGGGTAAACCAGTGAAAACTATCGGGTCCTGCTGCTGACAACGAATCCTCGGACTGCACTCATGACCCAGAGTGTATGTTGCGTGGGTCCCGGCAGGACCCTTTGACTCAAAAGGGCTAAGTTGTGTAAGTGTGAGCGTATGAGGGTGTGAGGTGCGCCTTGCCGTCGGCCACCCCCCTTTCTGGGGATGCGGCCTAGTGTCTGTATCTGATATAGGGATGACCGTCCACTTGACCCATTCAGTCTGGCTTTCAGAAAAAAAAGGTATATCTTTCCCATTTTGGGGCTATAAATGCAAGCGTGTGAATGTAAAAACTTCAGAAACTTCTCAATTCAAGTTTTGTTGGTTCTGGGTTTAATATCATTCTAGTTAATGAATTAACGGTAGGTTCTTCTTGCAATTACAAGGACACGTTTCCTTTAGCATTTTACTTTTCCCTAGTGTAATATTTTGGTTTAACAAAAATGTGCATCTAGCTACTTCGGTATGTCCGCACGAGCGTTTTTCACCTGAGTTGCCTAACATTATGGAAGAAGTTCCTACTTAGAGCGTCGCTAAAATGCTTCATGTATATTTTATATTGAGGAGAGATAAAAAGGCTATTACGATCTATTCAGCATATTTTTTTTTCATCTCTTATTCAGTTAAGAAGCTTTCGATTTGGGTCACGAAGTTGAGTTGACAATTTCAATCAGATTTTTGCACAATGTCCTATCGGAGTGTGCTAAATCGAAGGTACCTAAAATTATTTCTAAGTATAGATACAGTAACGCTTTATATGGAATAAAACCTGTATCAATTACCCGTGCGAGTATAAAGCTGCAGCTTACTTACTTACTTAACTTACTTATCTATGGAGATTGGCTTTGGGCCCGCCTTCGTATCGGCATATCTCCGGGCTTGGAGAATGGGAAGGAGGACAAAGTGCTAGAGGTGATTTGTTGAGGGTAGCATAGGGGAGGAAAGGGAAGGAGAAACTGAGGGGTTATGGTCCTAGTCTGCTCCCCAAGTATTTGTTCCATGCACTCTCATTCAAGCTCTCTACTCACTCAATTCTCTCACCTCCCCAGTCAGGTTCTCATAATGTGTGGGGTGAGATACCTTATGGTAGGTACCTCTGCAGGTATTGCTGGTTGGACCTCCAGCACCTTGTTCCTCCCCCTTCTGGTCCATGCCTTCTCCAAGAACACTTACGTTGCCTCTGCCACACATCGTTTCTTCTTATTCCCCAGTCGTAAAAGAGAACACATTCCGTGATCCTCCTCGTGCATAAGTTCATTCCACTCTCTTGGTTCAATTGCTGCATGTAGCACATATATCATCTCAGCTCTCTCCTCTGCATATTTTGGGCATACCCGTACCAAGTGTTCTACTGTTTCATCTAATTCTGACTCACATTGCATGCATACCCTAGTGTCATTTTCTGCCCACCTGTGTGTTTGTGCATTTACCTCCAGAGATTGAGTCCGGGCTTTGAACAACAGCTGGCCCTCTTTGCTACCATCATACCATCTTTCATTCCTGGGTTTCGGCTTCTTTTTATATCATTTGAGCGTTAATTTTCCATTCATTCCAACATGATATTTTTCCAGCCCAATCTGTTTCACTCTGGTGTCATTTTTTTTCTTCCATTTCTCCACACTCCATTCGGGCCCTTCACCGCGTTCATTCCGCATTGTCCAGACGTACCCACGTGCTTCTACATCTTGCGATCTTATACATTGGTACCCACACTTTCTGGCTCTCCGTTTACAGTCTTTTTCCCCCTTGCTCTGCCTACTGTTCCACTTGTGCACCTTCTTTGGCCACCTTGCTTCACACATCCTATCTAGTCTCACTTCATATGCCAGTACTGATTTCGTTACTCGTTCCCCAAATAGGCTGCATCTTATGTCACCCCTGATTGCTTCCACGCCAACCCATCTGTTTGCTCCAAAGGCCATTCGTCCGACCTTATTTTGTGTCACATCCAATTTTGCCAGCTCAGTCTCTGTCCATCTCATGACATCCATTCCATACAAAATACCAGGTACAGCCAAGCTCTTCCATAACCCTCTCAATCATTCATATCTGTTTGCTCTGAAGCGTGCCATACTTCCAAGTATACTCCACCATTGTTGTGCCCTGAACATTTTTTCTGTCTTTGCCTACTCGCACCCATTTTCAGTCATCCAGCACCCAAGGTACTTGTATTTTGTTGTGCACCCAATTTCAACATCTCCCAGTCGCCATTTTAGCTCATCTCCCTCTTCTCCGTTCACTACAATTACTTGGCTCTCCTCACCACTGAAACGAACCTGAAAGTCCCATTCATATCAACTCACCACATCCAGCAGTCTTTGTAGCTCGTCTTTACTCTCACTCATAATGACAATATCATCTGCATACAGCAGACAGCTTAGTCGTTTATTCCCAACACGTATACCTAGGCCAGCCCTCTTGATTCTCACTGCCAGTTCTTCTGTATATAATCCAAACAGTATCGGTGATAAGATGCATCCCTGTCTCACTCCTCTTATGCTTCTTACCCATCCAGTCTTTAGCTTTACGAGTTTGTATACTACCCGTGTGCTTTCATACATGCATATTCAGGTGATGTTAAATATTTTTATTAATGAAGGGTAATTTACCCTTTTTTTACTCAAAAAGGTAATAGTGAATGAGCTTCTGTGAGCGATAATAATTCAAGTGAACACAATGCTTCCTTTTTCAAGGCACAATCTGACTCCGAGTTATGCTATCATTTTTTTACAAATGAGGTTTAGTATTATGGGCAAGCACCAAAAAAACAGACACAAGGACAATAGGGCACGAGGCGAGTAAGGAAATGTTTGATGTTGATCCCAACTTAACTGAACGGAGATGTCCAGGTGATATAGAAGGGGAAAAGAAGGGAGATAGGAAAGCCGTCAAGAAAATCTTGGTGACGTCGTTATCCTTGGTGGGACCCCATTTTTTGGAATTTTTATGTCTTGAGGATTCAGTTTTCTTCTCGCCTGAAGATGTTCACGTGCAGCAGGCTGAAAGGCTGCACATAAAATATTTTGGCTAAGAGGGGGTGTGCCACATGGGAGATAATCACATACCATTCTGCCTGCCTCATACCGGCAGACAGATTGGGTGCATGTAATACAACAATTTTAGATATCACAAGAGAAATAGCATACCACTAAGGTGTAGCTAGCTACCAGGAATAAAAATGGAAGTCTTAAGCTCCATAATGCATGAATCCTAATGGCCTTCGTATTATGTTCATGTCCCTGATATGCATTCTGAATGTATAATAATTAAAAGGGAGATGTCAATATTTAAAAAAATGTTATTTACACTTTATAGGCACTATATAGCTATATATATCTATACATAGGCATGGATCAAGGTAGGGTGCTACTCAGATCTAAAGATTGCTATCATGTTAGCATAATTGACAATCTTGGTATGGCATTTGGCAGAGGAATCCTCCATAGCTAGCTTCATGCCTTGCACAGTTGAAATCTTGCATCCAGGTATTTACAATAGTGTTTTGCTGCAGAAATCTGCAACTGTATTTATTAGTCTGCTCTACACTGGGGATAGGACATATTAAACACTGTTATTCTCACCTGTCTTCTGTGGAGCGGTATCCAAAGTAAGCCTAAGTTGCACTGGCCCAGGCTGTCTAGCCTAGCTACAGTCTATCTATAGGTTTGGATTTAAACCAATATAACTCTGCTGTGTCTTTCTTTGCCTCTGTGGCCACGGTTTCACTTCCTGTATGTTTATGCCGGGATATAATACTACTGGCACGCAAACTAGGACCTTGTTCGACTCACAGAAGAGTCTAGAAAAACCCGCTCAGCTTGTTGCCAGATTTTTGTAAAAATATTTCTTTGAATCTTTTATTCCTTCTGAAGCATGTTCCATGGCTTTTAGTGCGTGGTATACATATTTATTTAGACAAAATAAATATTTAATGCACTGCCATTATGGTTGTAAGCAGTTTGTATTAGCTGAACGGAAATGTTGTAGCTACCTACAGAGAGATGCAGCAATGAGATCAAAAGATGCGATTGCTTAATAGTAATGGGTGCTTGTGATGCACGTATAATGTGTTTAGTGTTATTAGGATAATGTAGAGTCAATTAAGGACCTCTACACATACATGCATCCCTATCCTAGTCAGTATGTCACACAGAATGGTCCTATTTACTCTATCGTAGGCTTTCTCAATATCCCAGAAGACCACGCATCCTTTCTTCCCATCCTTTTTCATTCGTTCAATCACTTCAATGACCACAAACATGCTGTCCTCTACTCTCCTGTCTTTCTGAAACCCATTTTGCTCTTCTCCCAGAACACCAGGCACTTCTATCGTTTCTTTCATTCTCTCATTTAAGATACCACAGAATATCTTACCCACTGTGTCCTCCCTTGTGTAACAGTATAACTATGCATTCGTTCCACTTTTTTTGGCACTTCCTCTTCATTCCATATTTTCTGGAATAGCTCATGCAGCTTCTCAATCAGACTTCTACCTCCATTCTTGAACAGTTCATATGGGATTTTGTGGGTTTACGACGCTTGGGGTCGTGCGTTGAATAATGAATAAAATATTAAAAATAACAGTGATTGATGAACGGCTGATTGACGTTTGATTTGTCAACAACTGATTGTTATAATGAACAAAAAAAAATGAAATTGGAATAAAAAACGATGATTGAATGTTTAAACGATTGATAATATTGATTGTAAGATTGAGAAATACGAGTATTGCATTACAAAAAAACATAAACTAGTTTGAAGGATAAAACAAGGGCATCGAATTTGCTAGTAGATTGATGAATAATAATTGTGATAAGTTAAAAGTTATTGATTGAACGGCCTGAATTTGATTTCCTGCAGTCCTCACAATCTCTAGCCACGGATTCAGCGCTTGACTGACCGTTGAGCTTTCAAGGTTATGGAAGGGCAGTTATAAATTGATCGGCCACAGAATTGAAGCAAGCGAAACTTCGCGCGGACCGCGCGGTATTGAAATCATATATGTGCATTGAATTGCATCGAGTAGTTTCCTTATCTGACTCCATTTTGATCGACGGCGGGTGTTTGCCTATTTTTAATCCTAGAGAGAGATGCAACGAGGTGCAGGGGGAGTGATAGCGAGATAAATTTTTACTTATATTACCAGAAAACGAAAGGTTATGCAAAACTAAGATTGATGACGGTACTAGCATAGACAGCGACACAGTCAGTGATACCAAGGAGGAATATCATAGGTTTTACATAACGCTAGGAATTGATCACGGCGAATTTACACCAAAATTGAGTTATATTTGGTGACATAGTGATACGGTTGACAATATAACTAACACATGAATGAAATTAATGGTAAACCTACAGTCAGTCGTGGCTTGAACTAGTCGCAATTCGTACAGTTGAACTATTTATAGACCCGTCCTAGATCACACGGCACGGAATCCCGCGGTTACATGAAATACCAGGAACACCCAACATCGGGACTTACGGAATGGCGAAAGCGTGCTTTGCTACACCGAAGAGCTAAAATTACGCGACGACTCGGTTGGCGCACTGAATCGGATAAACTCGACGTACAGCTCTTAATAGTGACGATGACCAGAGCTGTGTGGTAGTTGTAGACTATGACAACCAAGCCAGCGGTGGCTGGTGGTTTGAGCGATGAGCACAGTGAACTGTCTTGAGGTTAGTGCGAAACTAAGGGCACACGAGGTTGATGAGACGCTACGATGCGGCGGTGAGCGAAGTGGCGCGTTGCTCGAAGCACACTTGGCGTTCGGAATGAGATGTGCTGCGGTGACGATAGGTTGGCGAGACTGTGCTGCGGTGACGATAGGTTGGCGAGACTGTGTTGTTGTGATGTGGTGGTGGACTTATTGTTGGTAGATGCGAAGAGCTCGGGAACGATGAGCGCAGGTCGCAAGGGGCTCCGTGGTGAGCAGTCGTAGACGATGAAGGAACTCCAGAGACAACTCGGGAGTGGTGATAGATGCAGAGTTGAAGGAATGAGTCATTCCGTATGATTGTGGAGACGGTTGAGTTAGCGTGCTTCATTCGGCGTCAAAGAGCGAGTGTTCCGGGGTGCCCTATGCGTAAGGGGCGACCCCTGCAGGGCCGTTGGCATCCTGAATGCTCCGTGGCTGGTGAGAGACTGACTGTGCGAGCTAGCTAGCTAGGCCAGGCATGTGATGGTGGCAGGGCACCGCAGTGCATGTTGTCTTACTCTGCTTTCGGTCAGACGTATGACACAGTACTGTGCAGATTGAGCGTTGACTGCGCGAAATGAATGTTCAGAACAGTACATGTTCCAACAATAATTAAATCAGAAAAATAAATGAATATTACTATAAACATTTGTTGAGGTTTTATAAGAACATCAATCTATTATAACATAGCTTGCTTGTTAATTTAGCATTTATATGAATGCTCTGGGTTTAACAGCTGAGCTACGAATTGAGTGCAGTACAGCTGAGCGAGAGAGTTAGAGTAAAAGAAGTATAGCCTACTATAAGTGAAAGTTGTAGCAACTGTACACAGTATATAACACGTGATTATGCGGAATGAAATCCTTGAAAAAGTAATGATTTGACTTGGGAAATAATTACAATGATATTGTTTTGAATTTAGTTAAGGGAATTGATAATTTTTAATTATGAGTAAAAGTATGATGTTATTTTGATAAGGTTAGTAAGGCTTGGTTGAAAGAACGATACTGAATACGTGACAAAAATAGCCTGGCACGGCATGACCAGAAAGGACTGAAGAGATGTGACGGTTGGTGTTGTCTGCGCATTTCGGCGATTGGTTCTGGATAATAAACAACGAGCCGGCATCGAGAGGTCTGGGCAAACGTGACGTCAGAGATGGACCTTGTAGAAGTTTATAGTTTTCGGCTAATTGGCAATTACAGTGTGACAAGGACGAGATCTCATTTGGAGGATCCCGAACGGATATTGTGAAATAAACGCTGGGTCTAACTTTATGACTGCCGCCAGCATATGTGCTATGCATCGTTATATGGGTCTAGGTGGTTGACTCAATCACATTATAAGGATGCCCTTAGGTCACTTATTGCTTATAGTCGCCGAGAGGAGGAAATAACACGCTTGCCGGATTAAGATGTTTATTGTGCCAATTATACTCGGAAATGGTACTTAAATTTTGGGGTGTCGTGCAGGTAGTCGAGACAGGGAGCTGACGTCAGACGCTCTAGGAAGAAAAAGGAGGCCAGGACGCGGGATCGTCGTGATCCAATGACCGTGCTGTTAAGTCACGATTAGGACCTAATTGTCCTGCAGATCCGACTTGGAAGTGGAGCCAACGAGTGGTCGGTAGCGGCAACACGCATGGAGAGGCTGCACGCAAGAAATATCATGTTAATTCAACAAGCGCTTGCTTCACCCCAATAGGGTGACGGTGGTAGGTATAATTAGAAATGGCATTACACATGGCATACCCCTGAAAACTTATGCACGCATGCACACAC
>SDVV010019294.1:0-13563 GCA_016164225.1 Gammarus roeselii | reverse complement strand
ACATTGACGAGTTGAGGGCCATTTGCGCACCTTGAAAATCTCCGTGTCAGCAATAGGGGGAGGGGAGACTAGATCCCATAACACTGTTTAGCTCAGGGGTATCAAAAATGGTAAACAATAGATGTGAGGAGCCAACAAAATCCGTAAAAAGACTCAATTGTCGAGTACCAATGAGGTCTGGGTATTAGAAGGCCCGCCTCTTTAGCTGGTCCAAAAAGGTGAATTATTCCCTGATTGGAGGATCCCCTCATACTCATGAACATGGCCCTCCCACATATTATTCAGGGCAGCCCCGAACGACAGAGAGCAGAGACCAGACAGACACTTGCCTTCGGCGACAGCGATCGGTCAGACTCGCTCGAGCACCTACCAGCCTGCGGGCGTAGGCCTTCTTAACCCTGAAACTTGTAACATAACACAGACAGTCAAGCATAGCAATCATGCCACGGAAATAATTTATATGACAAAGAACAGATATGAGCAAACTTACTTAAATGTCCCAGGTGCGCATCGAACATTTTTTCCTATGGGGCTCCCGACACCCCTCACCACTCTCCAAAATAAGATGAAGGCACCTTCCTACCAGAACCGAATAAATATATATAACGAGCAACAGTTATTGACCAATTAAACCCCAATACAACCATTTACAGAAGAAAAAAATATATATTAATACAATAAACATCAATATACAGAAAAAAATCCAAAACATAAACCATGCCAATCTTGGCCGAACGCCTGGCATCCAGCCCGCCTCTCCCCCTTCCGCCCCCCCCCCCCCCCCCCCCCTCCCGTCCCCTGCCCGTTCGCTGACTCACGTGCCAAACCAGTTTCGGTACCCTCCGCCCTCGCTCCCCATTCGCTAGCTGACCCCGGCCCTACCCTGTTTCCACCCAAAAGTGACTCTGTAATGCAGTTTTCGTAGTTATTTATGCTACTCTCAGGAGGGAATGCTGGCGCCTCTTGCATGGGGTTCGTTTTTCCTCCTCATCGGATCCCAAGTGACATGGTGGCTCACTCGTGATGGCCTCTCGACCGACTTTGCCGATTTAAAGTACGTTACACGATCAAATTCGAGCTGAACAACGTGCGGTTGATGACCACAGAACCAACAAAGGTAATTGGCAAGGAATCAGTTAATGATTGCAGGGAATCAAAAGAGATTTCCAGGGTATTAGCAAATGTATATGCGGTGTAGAAGTACACAGTTCAAACTTTATACCCTTCCGTTCCATGAGAGATTGGAAAATTCGACAACCAGATACAGACACTCGACCGTAACCCCAAGGAAGTAGGCGGTCGACGGCAAGGCGCACCTCACACTCCTTTCCTACACTCACACAACTTAGTCCATTTGTGCCAAAGTGTCTGACCGGAAATCTCCGCCACACAGTCAGTGTCAGTAGCAGGGTCACTCGGCAGGCTGACTGGTTTACACCTACCTCGTTTTGATGACCGTCCCCCCCACCGACGACCATCCCGTTTCTCGACAGGATGCCAAAAGCGGGAAAACACATTAGGGCAACGGCAAACATATTTCATTCACAACGACTCCGCTCACGCCGCCTTTTTATTGCACGCTCTCTCGCTACCTCCCAACTTAAGTCCCTCCTTCCTAACGCCTGCTTCAAACCATCCACACACCCAAACTTTGGTCTATCTTTAATCCTATGTCCATTCGCCTCCGCATTCATCCACCTTTTAAACAATATCCCTTCACCCATCCTACACGTTGGAGCTCCGGTGGAAAACATAATAAATTACTACTACTACTTTACCCATCCTCACCATGAGCCCGAACCATCTTAGAACACGCGATTCTACTCTGTCCTCTAACGGGTTCACCGTGTTATAATACGAACCACGTCGTTATTGATCCTATCTCTTAGCGTTACTCCAGCCATGCCCCGTAAACATTTTAGTTCGAAATCATTGAACCTTCTGCTCTCTTTTGATCTCACCTCCCAAGTTTCAGCTCCGTTGAGCACAGTTGGCACAGCAACACCCTCATATAATCCCCGCTTTGCTTCCATCCCCAACGTCATACAGCTCATCACACTCATCAGTGCACCCAACACTTTACACCCTTTCTTCACTGGCAACTTCACCTCAGTTTCCACATGTTCAGTCTTCTTCACATTTGTAGCCAGATACTTGAAACACTGAACTTCCTCCGATAACCCTTCATTTAGGAGCACACTAATTCTGCTAGCATTGACATTCCTAGAGCATCTCATTGCTTGACTTTAACCCACGTTCATTCGAAGCTTCCTTATCACACACACTTTACCAAACTCCGAAACTAGCCTATACAGCTCCTCCTCTGAATCTGCCACCAATGCGGTATCATCCGCCAACAGTAACTGACTCACCTGTCAACTCCGCCCAATGACTCCCAACAGCTTCAAACCACGACCCGTTGCACTCGCGTTCACCTCCATGACCACTCCATCCATGAAGAGATTGAACAGCCAGGAAGATATAACGCAGCCTGTCTCAGACCCACTTTCACTGTAAACCAACCATTCACCTCGCTGCCCACCGAATCTACGTCGTAGCGTCGAGTTAAGCAGAAGCTCTTCTCACGGCGCGGGTTCGATTTTCGTGTATTAAAAGGTGTGGCGGTGAATGCTGCCGTTACGACTCACCGGTGGTCGCTGAGTCGCCGACAGATTCACCTAGTTGACAGTTAGTGGCAATCGTACCCCATAAGAAAAATAAAAATAAAGAGTAAAAAATAAGCGGTCTCCTTCTGAGTCTTTACCACCGCATCGAGTTGAGCAGGCGCTCCTCTTAAGCGGTTTCGATTCTCAGGAAACCATAGTCCCTGTATCTGCTTGTCCCGTTAGGACAGCAGATGGCCTAGTAGGTTATCGGGCAAGTACCTTTGCGGGCTCACACCCAGTACCGATGGCCATGACGTGGGTTTAGGGGTGGATGCGAGTCACCGTAACACCTCTCACCCAGAATATCCCAGTAGAAGTATCAGCAGTCTGTTTGTGTTTGCAATGTAGTATTATCAGTCGGTCTGTACTTGCAATGTAGTATTATCAGTCTGTCTGTACTTGCAATGCTAATAGTAGAAATGTTCCGTTTCGATATGGAGATTTCAGCGTGCTTGAGTCGAGTTGGTTAGCAATAACAATCATCACATTGTTACTTATAATGAAATTAAGAGTAATAATTAACAATTATCATTACCAGCGAAAGGGCAATTATTGCTGATAATAATGAAATTATTATTAATAATAATTTGAATTATCAAGAGAGCCGTGTTATGCATGCTCCTTCCCTAAATCCCTATAGTTGTAGTCTCGACAGTTCCTGGGAAAGTCATGTCGTTCTCACGTTGAACGATTCACGTAGCCCAGTGCTTGTCGAGCGCATTTTTGAACTCCTTCACGGACTCAGAGCCAACTACCGCAGCTGGTAAGTTGTTCCAAATTCGCGAGATTGCTATCGGGGAAAACTGCTGCGCTATAGTCGAAGCGAAACGTTTTTCCTCAAGTTTCGGCCCGTTGTTTTGGGTACAAATGTTGTGGTCCCTGTCGAGAAGGCCGAAAGGGCTCACGTTGTTGAATCCCTTTAGGTACTTGAAGGTTTCAAAAAGCTGGCCCCGCAGCGTTCGTTGCTCGTGGGTGATGGGGTCAAGCTCTTTCAGCTTATCCTCGTAGCTGTGGGGCGTAGCTGCGTGATGAGCTTTGTAGCACAATGCTGGATTCGTTCCGGTTTAGCTACGTCCACATTCATGTGTGCAAACCAGAATTTGACTGGATGCTGAAGGTGGGGACGGACGAGGGACGCGTACAACGGCAATACAATGACCTTCGTTTTGCAAAGGAAGTTACTGAAGATGAAACCAAGCCTACGATTAGCTATCTAGTAACTTACTTCGACCCGCGCATCCCAATTCGAATCTTTCAAAATATGTGCACCCAAGTCTCTCTGCTGTTCAACAGTTGCAAGATTGCTTCCTGCCATCGTGTGTTTGAAGTCGGCATTGCGACACCCCATGCGCATAACTGTACATTTTGCCACATTTAAGGGCATCTGCTACGCTTCCGACCATTAGACGAGTTTTTCGAGATCTAGTTGAATCTCAACTCTGTCTCTCCCTCCATGCTGCACTGCAGAGCCTCGTGTCGTCGGCAAATTTCGATATCTTGGACAGAAGCCTTGCATCCATGTCGTTTACATAGATGAGGAAGAGGATAGGACCCAAGACGCTACCCTGGGGCACCCCAGAGGTTACAGGGGCCCATTCAGACAAAGTTTGGCCGATGCTGACTCTTTGCTAGCTTCCTGTTAGCCAGGCGCGCATCCAGCAGAGTACGTTGCCACCGATGCTTAGCTCAAAGACTTTGTGTAACAGTCTCCTGTGCGGCATCTTGTCGAAGGCTTTTAGGAAGTATAGGTAGATGTCATCCACTGCCTTGCGGCGGTCTTACACGTTGATCAGCTCATAGAAAAAGTCCAGCTGATTCGTCAGACAACTCTTCTCACTGCGGAAACCGTGTTGAGTGTCGTGAATGGGTCCGTTGTCTTCTATATGATCGACGAGATGATTGCGTATCAGTCGCTTGACTGTTTTGCACACGATCGACGTCTTATTGACCGGTCGATAGTTGCTGGGCAATTTCGGTCACATTTCCTGAATATTGCCGTAAATTTTATCAACTCTCCAGTCTTCGGGGACCTTGCCAATTGTCATCGATAAGTTGAAGATGGGGGTCAGGAAGTCCGCCAATTATTTTTGAGTTTACTTAAGAACTCTTGGGTGGTGTCCATCGGGACCGATCGATTTGTAAATGTCTGGGTTTCTCAAGTTTTTCACCACTTCCTCTCTCGTGAACACAAGGTCGTTGGAGCTGACTTCCCCAGCGTAAACAGTATCTCGTTTGTAGCCGGGGGCACTCAGCTATGAACACTGAGGAGAAGAAGCTATTCAGGACACTAACTATGTCCTCAGGTGACGTTCTAAGGACAATATTTTCATCCATTAGCGGACCGACTGAGTCCCCAGCAATTCTACGCTCGTTGACGTAGCGATAGAAATCCTTTGGGTTCTTTTTGACGTTATCCGCAATGTTTTACTCTTCCGTCCGCTTAGAGGATCGGACTAGCCTGGTGGCTGTCTTACACGCCAGGCGATGCAGTTCTGCCGCCTCTGTGGTGTTTTCCCTTATTCGTAGCGCCTTTAGTTTATTGCGACGATTCAAGGCTCATTCAACTTCGACGTTCCACTTAGTAGGGCCTGATCCTTTGAGTAGGATCAATTGTCTTCAAAGGTATACATCGGTCTCTGATCTCGCTAACTCTCTCATGGAGGATGAGGCAGCAGGTATCCACCGTAACTTCTCTGAGTTATTCGATTAAATTAGGTGCACTTTGTTGTTCTCTCATCCCCTGGAAGTTTGCTAACGCGAAATTTGGGCAGCGTATAGCTCCCTGGGGGGCTGGACGAGGCACTTTGATGGTGAATTCCACCGCGTTGTGGTCAGCACCTTTGAGTTTTTTGCCAACTCGGATGTTGATGACCAAGCGCTCCTCAGTTGACATGACTAGGTCCAGCATGTGAATCCCCCAGCTGGTTCACGAACATACTGGGTCATGCAATTGTCAGCGATAAACTCGTTATTTTATGGCCTGGGGCCTGTGAAGTTAGGCTCACATAGTCAATATAATGGAGATTGAAGTCGCAGGAGATGATAGTCTCGTGATCATTTGAAATTATTTCTTCCAGCTTCTCATAGAGCTTGGCATCTTGTTTCGCAAAGGTGTGATTGTGGCGGTACACCAATACCAGCTTCAATGTCGCATGGGCAAATTTAATTTCTGCGTTGAGTATTTCGCAAGAAACTGTGGCGAGCGTTGCTCTAACAAATGGATGCAGTATCTCTTTCATGTATAGCATGGACCCGCCCTCTCGTGTACTAGGGAAGCGGCGGAGGGGGGAGGTTGTTGTCCAAGCCGAACATTTTGTAGCCTGGTAGCATTATCTCTGCTACCCGGTTTCTACTCAGAAGATCGAGCAATGTTTCGTTTATGCTAATGACGCCAAATGAGTACAGGGTTGCCAGTCCCCTGCGTTCATCACACCTAGGGACATTGGACTTGCCGTTACAGAAACGACCTTTCAACGGTTCATGTCTTAGTCTTCGACTTCTCTATTGGGGGTCTCGACCTGGCGGCTGTGGTCCAGGTTCTTGACCGTCCCCCGCAGCTTCATCCTCTTGGATTGTCGTCGCTTCTGTCGAGGAATCTGCTACGGGCATGGGGCCCTCCAGGTAGGGTTCCCTGATGCCAAAACTGGTCTGTTTAAAGCACGTTGGGCTCTTAACTTTTGGGCATAGTATTTCTTAGCGCTTAGATGAAGCAGTCTGCCAAGTCGGGCATTTCCTACATCAATCAGGTGTAGGCCGTCTCTTATGAACAGATCGGCCCTCTCCCGAAAGTCATCAAACAGGCTGATGAAGGATACACCGTTGACTTGCAAATAGTCTCGAGGGCTGTATTTGTATTGGTTAACTTACTATACAGCTCGTCATCATCATTCATTCGCGGTAAAATGTATGTGATGGATGGATGTGACCTTTTCCTTTTATGTTCATTGGTGCCTACATGGCAGATTATGAGTGTCTCCCAGCTAGAAACTTCAACCTCTGCAAGGACACCTCTGATCTTCTCAATCGTGGCACCGGGTTGGCAAATAACCCGTCTCATTGCCTTACACCTATGCGCAAATTCAACCGCCTCGTGTTGGACGATGAAGTCACCTGAGACAAGTGTCTCAATTTCGCCGTCCAGATCGGTGAGCTTCTCAAAAGTGTTCGCGTTGGCAACACCAACGCGGTCCGGTTCACGAAGGTGAACCGGTTCTGGAACTGCTGAAATCCATCCTAAGCTACGCCGCTCCGTCCAGATTGAGTGAGGTTTTGATCCACGGATGTCTTGGTCCAAGGTACCGGCTTAGTTCAGGTTTTCAGTCTCCTGGCAGCCGATGACCTCTTGGCCTGACGGGGAGTAGGTAACCTTGGTTTGGGCTTCGGGGTGGAAACGGGTTGTGGATGCGTGCTGCCAGGGGTGGATGCGTGCTGCCGTTGAAGGCTCTTACCCAGGACGTCACGGTAGGTAGTTAGAGCAAAACCACCTAGACTCCTCCGCGATTGAACTGGGTCCCCTCGGTCAATCCTCTCC
The DNA here is from genome assembly GCA_016164225.1 of Gammarus roeselii. Classification (NCBI taxonomy): domain Eukaryota; kingdom Metazoa; phylum Arthropoda; class Malacostraca; order Amphipoda; family Gammaridae; genus Gammarus; species Gammarus roeselii. Next base: position 6,366 of record SDVV010019294.1, on the reverse strand, counting down.
TGGGATGCCTCTACATCCAGCTGTAGAGCATGGACTACCAACTCATTAACTTTTACTAGCTTCCTCGTCTGTTCCGCCAGGCCCTTACTAGCCTTCTCCATATTGAAACGTTTCTACTGAGGTCTGCAGCGAAAATCTCCTGATCACGCTTACTTACAAGGTCCTCTAAGACCTTACGTACCTCGGCTCTCACCTCCGCTGCGGACTCGCAAGTCCTGCCGATCTCCTCTGGCATCTCCACATACGCACTGACGACAGTGCGCAGCTGCTCCTCGAGGAAAAAACCTTCGCTGAAAAGATCCCGTCCTCTCCGCCGTCGTCGTCCTTCCTCCACAGGCCCTGGCCTCTAGAACTTGGTCAATTCTGTCACCCACCTCGCAATAGCGGCAGACGACGCGCTCCTCGTCCAGCTCCACGAGGTCCCTGCAGACGTGCTTGCTCATCCTGGCGAAGCAGACCGAGCAGGTCTCCAGAGTAGGTGGCATCCTCAGACCTCGTCCGGGGGAATCTTCGCACTCCTTTGGCAAGCGCACGCTTATTAATCATTTTGATATCTAGTTTCAATGCTTATTTATTTATATCTTATTAATACACAGACACAAAATTGTCAATTAATAATCAACTCTTTATCAAATGCAAATTCGAATAATCTGCTCGTTATCATAGGCGAATTTGTATCAAATGCGGTTTACGTGGAGTGAGAAAGGCTTGTTATAAGCCTCTTCGTTTGTAGAAGTAAAGTCAATATGTTCACTTTCTAGCAGGGTCTCTTTCCGTCGGGAAGAAGCTGTGTTGTTTGTTGATTGCGATATCTGGCTGAAAGTTTGAGCTAGTTTATTCGCGACTTCCGCGTGGGAAGAATAAATTCTGTCTCCGTCTGAAAAAATATGGATAAACCGCTCAGGTCTAGCCTGGATACATCGGATTTTTTCCCACTCTTGAGAGAGGGAGGTGTTTCGGTTAACAGTGTTGACAAACTGAGTACAGCTTTCTTGTTTCTTCTCCACTCGAAGTTTTCGATATACGGCAGATGCTAGTTTCCACGCTACTCAGTTCCTGGGGACCGTGCATGTCGGTCGGTAGGCACCCCATTTTTCACGCTACTCAGTTCCTGGGGGACCGTGCTTCTTGCACCTCGCGGCACCACCACAGTTTGGGAAAAAAGGTAGGTGAATATTGGGGCACGCATGCAGTAACTGCAGCTTGAAATTTCTCGTAAAGACGGACGACGAGGTCGTGGTTCGAGATATCTTCGGAGATGCCTTCCACATTGCTCCACGCGATGTGTGCCGAATATTCCTACCAGCTGGCTTTCCGGTAGTTGAATCGAACTATTCTTGCAGCAGGATTTCTGGATTGGTTGGTGAAAAGTGATGTGATGACTGGGTTGTGGTCGCTGTCGTGGGATGAAGGCAGAACTTCCCATACGAGTTGGGGTGCCAGTGCTGGAGAGCATAAGGAGAGGTCGATTGCAGTTACACTTTTGGGGGTGATCGTTGAGAAGAACCAGGTTTTGAGTGTTTATGGTGTTGACCATTATCACTCCCCTGGGGTCTGATTTTCAGGCATCCCCATGTTTCATGGTAACTGTTGAAGTCTCCAATGAGGAGTATTGGCGAAGGCAGTTGGTTCAGCAATTCGATCATTAGTGCTTCCGAGAGCTCATGGCTTCGTGGCGAGTTGATAGATACTACTGTTACTGGTCTTGAGACGCATATCTTCACAGTGATAGCTTGGAGTTCCGTCCCAGAGGAAGGGCGAGGTGAGGTACGTTTTGGTGGATCATAAGTGCCATACTGCCGTGAGCAGTCACATTGGTGTGGCCTTCACGGCGGTATTTGACATACTTGGGGATTCTGAAAGTGGCGGTCTCTCTGAGTTTGAACTCCTGGAGGCCTATCACCAAAGGCTTGTGGGTGGTGATTAAGGATAGTAACTCGTCTTTCTTGCATCCGAGTCTCTGGCAGTTCCACTTAGTATTGTGCTGTTGTTCACTTTGGAGACGGTTCACACTCAGACCTTGATGATCTCGAGTGATCGCGGGATTAGCAGGAATTTTCGTGACGTTCGCGCCTTTGAATATGCCCAGGAGGTCCAGATTGGGAGTGTCCGCAGGCACCTAAGGCTTCGGTAGAACTTTGGGACTGCTGCGGTTGCGACTGTGGGAGCTAATGCAGGAGGACGACCATTTTTGCTCTCTGTGTTTGCTTCCTGAGCGAGCGCACTCTTCTTCTGTGGTGGGCGTTTTAAACTGCGTGGGTGGTTGTGTATATTCCGTGTTATTTGGGACAGGTTAGGTGACTGGTTGTTTATATAACTCGAGTAGGAGTTTTTCGATATAGGTTTGAAACGCGTCGTCTTCTAAGCGGTGATCGTTCTGGCTGGTTAGGTGTTCGAGATTTGGACTCGTAAATGGAGGGTCGAGTCCCTCGCTTTGGTTTTCGCCGGAAGGAGCCGCGGTTAAGACAAGTGGGAGTAGTTCTAGGTTCTTATCTAGGCGAGTTGTATTTTGTTACTTCTCCTTTTTGTTTTGTGCGAATGGGCATATAAGGCTTCTTTGTCTCCTGTCTTTTTCGTTGTTGTAGTAGTGGGCCCCGCTGGATGTTCGGCTGCAGAGGAAGCATCCAACAAAGTGTCCTCCTGGGCAACGCAGGGATATTATTGCTTGGGCAATCAACTCTATTACGGGTGTGGTCGTTGGGCTGAGTGAGGTAGCACTGCTGTCAAGGAGGAGTGATGGAGTCTTGTTACGAGATTGTCTTGATGATGTACGAGTATCGTCGGAGGAGTTTGGTTGAATTGACGATTTGACTGTTATGGAAATAACCAAGGCAATTTGAGTTATCGTCTTTCCAGATTTAGATGGCTTGTTTCCGTGTATCTCTGCGCTCGTTTGTGTGATTGTTTTTTTTTGTCCATGTATACTCGGCAGTTGCGGTTGCCTGCCTCATGGAAGCATGAGCAGGGATAGCATTTTGGGTGGCGGGTTGTGCTTTTTTTTCTGTCGTGCTCTCCGTCGCACCTCTTACCACGTTGGGGTGTATGCGGCTGGCAGTAGTTGATGACGGGGCCGTATTCACGGCATTTTTTGCGCACTGCAGGCCATATTGAAACTAGGTAGGTTTTGGTTCTTCCTTGTTCACCCGGTATTATTTTGAATTCCAGTGCGTCGTATCCCCGGAAGATATTTTCGTATGCGATAGAACTTGCATTACGTGAATTTATCCATGCTGCTAGACAGACTTCGGTAACTCCGTAATACTTAGCCAGACTTTTGGCAAAACTCTGAGGTCGGTATCGTTGATGGACGGAAGTATTTCAACAGGAATTTTGAGTTTCTTTGTGAAGGTAATATTTTGTATAGCGTTACTTTGTTCAAGTCTTACGACGTGGGCCAAATACTTCTTCCCTGTTGTTGGATGTCTTTCGGTGTTCCTCCTAGTTGTTGGGAGAGTGACTTCATCATAATAAATAGATTGGTTGAAATGACAACTTTGCTTGGACCGCTATTTATGAGCGTTATGAGGAAGTGAGTGGGGAATGATGCCGGTCTTTTCTCCTGAGTAGGAGGGTCATCCTGGGAAGAGCGCAGCGAGACCACGGCCTCTTTTCATCCGACCTCGTGGTCTGTCCCCTTACCCACCGCTAATTAGGCCATATCTTATTCCTTCACTTGCGTTTGACAGAAAAATACTCTACAACTGTCCGACAAAATAACAAAATCATAAATTATTTCTGTGAATCTAATTTCAATACCGGAAAATTTACACAATAACAGCTAATACGTTCTACGTCCAATAAAGGGACAGTTAGTAAAATTATTTAAGTAAAACATATTATTACGGGTAATGACTAGTGATCAAATGAAAATTTCCCAATTTTGATAACGAACATGACAACGGAAAATTGAGCAAAAGGAGATTTTCTTCTCCGATATTTTAAAACATTGTAATGCAAAGACGCCCGATACTATCATCTTCCCGTACAGTTTACTGGGTGAGTCTGACTTTACATGCTCCAGGCAACAAATTAACAGAGTTCAGCGTCGATAATGGTATGACTTAGTCTCTTCATAAACCAACGCGAGTGAACAACACACCTGACCTAGTCATATCAACAGGAAAGCGCTGTGTTGACATTGTTTTCGTTGGCAGCGAACTAGGAAGTGCTGAACACTACAGGGTGGAATTCACATAAAAGCTCCTCGTCCAGACTCTCTGGGACCTGTACATCGTCCCAACTTTGCGTGAGTAGACTACAAGGGGATAAGAGAACTACTAAGTGCACCTAACTTGATCGTACAACTCAGAGATGGTACGGTGCATGGTCCCTGCCGTATCATCAAGGAGGGTGTTTGTGAGGTCTGCGACCGGTGCATGACCGCGTGGACAATTGGTCCCGTCCAAAGAATTAGGCCTTCTTGATTTAATGTTGAAGTCGCAAGAGTCTTAAATCGTCGCAATCCACTATAGGCGCAACGATGGAGGGATAACGACGAGGCGATAGAGTTACATCGCCTGGCGTGTAGGACCATCACTGGTGTAGCTCGATCCTCCAAGTGCACGAAAGAGAAAATTATAACATACAATGTTCGTAAAATCGCTCTCGACTATGTTCTATGGATTCTACGCTAGGGACCTATGTATGATGATAACATCCTCAGGACGTCACTTGAGGACATGGCCAGTGTTCTAAATGGCTTCTTCTGTTAAAGGTTCACAGTTGAGGGTTCCGGCTACGAAAATGACCCTTTTCTGAGCTGGAGACGTCACCCTCAACAACATTGTTTACACGCAAGGGAAAATTCAGCAGCTCATTCATCCCGATGGATTCCCTCCAAGTACTTCCAAGGAAACTCGATAACAATTGGCGGACTCCCTGACTCATATTTTCAATTTATCAAGTGGTCATAATCCCGAAGACTGGAGAATTGCTAATGTTACGGCAACCTTCAAGAAAATTGACCGACAGTCATCTAGTAATTTTCGATCAATCAGTTTGACGTCGGTCGTGTGTAAAGCCATCGAGAGGTAGCTGGACTTTTTCAACGAGGTAATCAACGAGTACAACCACCATAATTTAGCGGATGTCATTTATCAATTGAATTCCAAAAAGTTATCGACCAGGTGCCGCACAGAAGATTGTTACACAAAGTCTCTGAGCTTGGTAGAGGTGGGAACGTACTTCGCTGGCTGCACGTCTAGCTAACAAAGCGCGAGCAATGAGTTAACATCGGCCAGGCGATGTCCGAGTGACCTCCCGTCACCTCTGAGTGCCTCAGAGCAGTGTTCTGTGTCCGGTCCTCTATCTCATCTAAGTGAACGACATGGTGTCCATTTCCTGATGACAAGAAGCTTTGCCATGCAACATGGAGAGAGCGGGACAGTTTGGTGATCCATCAACACGCCCAAAAACTCATTCATAGTGGAGATCCCCTTTAATGCTGCAAATTGCGACTGTATTCACATGGTCTCACAATGCCAGGAAGTGATCTTGCTGCTGTCGACCAACAGCAAGACATGAGCGTCCTATACTCAGAAGATTTGCAATGGGATGCGCAGGTCGAAGGTGCAAGATAGCATGCCGCAAACTTCTTTTCATCTCGTAATTTATTTTGCAAAGCGAAGGACATGGCTCTTCAACTGTGCAAGTCTCGCGTCCGCCATCCCCCTCTCCTTGTGCATGTAGTCCTACTCTGGTCTCCACACATGGCGGAGGGACGCAGCCAAACTTGAATTCATCAAACATCGTGTTACAAAGCTTATCCCACAGCTACAAGGATATAGTATCATTATCATTCTTTAATTTATATCGGAACGATAATTCCTTTTGTTTGCATTAAGATGCAGGTTACTAGTATTTTTATTGTTTAGTCTGGAACAGCTTCTACAGGGATCACTATTTACACCCACAAACCCATGTAAGAGCCAAGTAGGTGTGAGCCCGCAATGACCACTCGCAATCACCCCAAAACCCTTGTTTAGGCCACTTATTCCCTTTGTGCTGAGAGATTAGCTGCTGTCCTTAGATAAAGATCTGCTACAAACAGATGCAGGGACCATGGTACCAGGGAATTGAACAGCACCTGAGGAGAGCTCGCGACTCAAATTCAACGTGATAGCAATAATTCGGAAAGATACCATTACTATTATTATAACTAGTTTTATTGTTAGTTGATTCATTTGTTTAGATATTACTATGATAATTTTTATTAACAATTCTATAATTTGTCTATATGTGATTAAAATTTATATTATTATTTTTATTAGTATTAGTATTTTTATTATTATTTTCAACAAATGATGGGACCATGATATCCGTGTATCGAAACCACACCATGAGAGAACCAGCTGCTCAACTTGATGG
>SDVV010019293.1:0-13564 GCA_016164225.1 Gammarus roeselii | reverse complement strand
ATATGTACATTCAAGGTCATCTCAAACTTCATTGATCAGGCTCATTCATCATCATGACCTTTAACAATAGCTAGATTTCAGGTGTTGAATCGATCAACGATGCTATATTGGTCACGGAAGATGAATTAGATAACAATTGAGTAAGAATAGACTCAACGATAATACATAACACAGCCTAATCACTGCTCAGGCACCATGACGTCGGTGCCAGAGGTACGATGTACGTAGCGCAATAGCCGCTGACGTCGCTAATGACATATGCTTGTGTACTTGTAACTCATAGCTTATGACTGATCATCGCTAATGACATATGCTTGCGTGCTTGTAACTAATAGCTTATGACTGATCATCACTAATGACATTTGCTTGCGTGCTTGTAACTAATAGCTTATGACTGATCATTACTAATGACATATGCTTGCGTGCTTGTAACTCATTGCTTATGACTGATCATCGCTAATGACATATGCTTGCGTGCTTGTAACTCTTGCTTATGACTGATCGTCGCTAATGACATATGCTTGCGTGCTTGTAACTCATAGCTTATGACTGATCATCGCTAATGACATATGCTTGCGTGCTTGTAACTCTTGCTTATGACTGATCGTCGCTAATGACATATGCTTGCGTGCTTGTAACTCATAGCTTATGACTGATCATCGCTAATGACATATGCTTGCGTGCTTGTAACTCATAGCTTATGACAGATCGTCGCTTTTGACAAATGCTTGCGTGCTTGTTACTCGTAGCTTATGACTGATCGTCGATGATGATTCTGGCTGACGTGGGATTGTTACATGGCATAGCAACGGTCTATCAATTTGAAGGCATTTCACAGCTGTAAGAAAAAGGTGTATGCAAAACGGCTAAGTCTGTCAGAGTGTGTGTATGAGAGAAATGTGAGGTGCGCCTTGCCGTCGGCCGCCACCCTCTCAGGGGGATTCGGCCTAGTGTCTGTACCTGTATAAGAAAGAGTAATACTCTGTGTATGTTGCCGTTGATGAGATGCGCGAATACCGTCCTGTATTTGTGTAAATATATTAGATGTGTATAGCAGCCAGGTAGACACTCCGCTGGCCGGGTTTTATTCTCGATGAGGGCGATGATTTTTATCCTAATGAGCGTGCACCAAGCTCATATGTACTTTGTACTTTATCTTAATATATTAGTGACAGTGAGTGTCAATGCTATGTTATTTGTTAACTATTTGAAAAAAATTGGTTAACTATTAACTAATAAAACGCGATGACTGATGGAGTCAGAAGACATCCATCAAAAACTCTACGGTTATTGCATTGGACACTAACTTACAATAACACTGACACTTACAGAAAAACATTATTGCACTTGCAAATGATTGCCTATAATGAGGTAAATTGCAAACTCGACGAAAATCACCCCCAGTACTTCATTGAATAAATGGGCTGAAATTTAATAAAGGACAGTGACGATACTCTTCATTGAACATCGTTCAATGATCAGGACCGACAGCAGGGACCTCATGGAACCAGGTATCCGCGAGTAATAACAGCTGATTCTGCAGAGCAATAAGGAAGACGCGTAAATCACAAATAAATAACGTGATTGCCTTCGGTCCTCACGGCATTCTAATATCTTTCCATCAGCCATTACGTTTGATTTTATAATTGTCTAAAAAAAAGCAAGTTGTTAATAAATAATGAATGCATCCGCTTATTTGAACAGCATTGAACACTAAATAGTTTGTTGCACTACCGTCATTGAAACATTGAGTCATTGAATCATTGAATTGACCTGCACCCCAATCCAGGTCTTCAAGAGGACTGTGAAACAGCCAAACCTTTTCGAAGACGTCACATCACTTCGAATCAACTACGCGTTACCGATGAACGCTGAGTATTGACACTGAGTATTGATACTGAGTATTGACACTGAGTATTGACACTGAGGTCATTGTAATTCCTCGTGTCGGGAGGCAAGAACAGAAATCCAATTCAGCGAGGTCAGTTTAACTGTGGTTAGAGCTAACGTCTGGATGACAGTTTTTGTTTAGTGAAGATATTGGGACAGACTGTGTTACTTACAATGCACGGCGTAGGAATATCCTCACTATTGCTGTATGATGAAACTAAAACATTAAAAAAAAACGTCATTTGTACCACAGCAACTGTTTCGATGCCGGAAACAATATTAGTAAGAAGAGAAAAACTGCAGTTTTTTCGATTATGTATTCGTACACACATAACAATTCCCAAGTTTCATTATATTAAGCTGTTACAATATATTAAGTTATCATTATATTAGGCTGTTACACATCTCACGAAAAGAGTATAAGCAGCAGCTTAAACCCGGAAACGGGATAAACAGCTAACATGATCTAACGGCGGCAATGTCTAACAGCAAAAAGCTCTAACGGCGACACGACATGATGACAACAAACTCTTGAGGCAGCAAGCTCAAACAGTAACAAGCTCTAATGGCAGCAAAATTTGACAGCGACAAGCTCTATAGGCAGCAAGCTCTAGCAGCAACAAGCTCTAATGGCAGCAAAATGTAAGTGCAACAATTAAGGTCTTCTGGCAGCATGGACTAACCGCAATAAGCTCTAATGGCAGCAAGCTCAAACAGCAACAAGCTCTAATGGCAGCAAGATCGAACAGCAACAAGCTCTATTGGCAGCATGAACTAACAGCAACAAGATCTAATGGCAGCAAGCTCAAACAGCAACAAGCTCTAATGGCAGCAAGATCTAACAGCAACAAGCTCCAATGGCAGCAAGTTCTAGTGACAAAAGCCGCAATAACAACTCAGTTAGTAGTGCCGGATCCTAACAGCAAGAACGGTAATAAAATCAACGACCAATACAGCGAATGGAACCTACTTCTTATCAGGAGCAACAACAGCAGAAGCAAACCTTCACATTTATCAGGAGCTACAACATCAGAAGCAAAACTTATTTTTTTTTATCAGGAGAAACAACATCAGAAGCAAACCTTCAAATTTCTTAGCAGGAGCAGCAACGTCCGCTCTGTAGAATTTCAAATACCAGCCTTGGGCAGCCAAGCAGTGAAGAAGAGGACATAGTATACTTACACATCATTTAGTCAAACCATTCAAATACCAGCCTTGAGCAGTCAAGCAGTGAAGAAGAAGACATTGTAATACTTACACATCAATTAGTCACGCCATTCCAATGTTATAAAACTTGGTTTGAGGTTGTTAAGATACGTTAAATGTTGCAAAGATTGGAATAATTACAAGGTATTTTACAATATTATTTTGAATTACGAACATAGTAACAAGTCAACAGGTTAATTCTCAAACGAGCATGATTAATGATTGTGATATTAACAGACCCAACAGAACAAAAAGTGTATTGTTTAGATAATGAAAATAAACAGTAAAAAGAACAACTTGCACATCACTTGTCTTTGCGTCTAACTCATCACAAGACGGACATTTCTTGCTATTACGGACAGTGGTGCTCCCACTTGGAACACTATCTTGACAAGTGGACTATAATTTCCTGCAATTGAATGCCGCACTTCCAGCGCAGACCTGAATGCTACACCACAATTTATCGACAACACGAAATCGACTTTACATGAAATAATATTGAAATTTATAATAGCACTTTGTGTGTTTGGACATGTCATCTGACCAATTGGTCATAGAAATTTGTATAAAATTTGAAACGGAAAAACATGACACTGTGTGAACTTTGCCGCGGAACGGGACATTAAATAATTTTTGGGTGAATGGCCTAATGTCGGATTATTTTTACATCAATCGAGCTCTACCTCGCGTCAAGGTCTCATTTTGGATTTCTGTAAATGATATGTGTTAGGCATTTTTCAACCAGTGATCATATTTTCAGTGATCGACTAAATCTAAATTTGTATCACCAGTTGTCTACGTTCAATTGACACATAAATTGCTTATATATTACAAAAGAGAAGTTATATACTACACCGGTGAACTACGGGCTAATTCTAATTATTTTTCAATAATGTATTTGCTAGATTTTTTTCCCTTCTCTGACATATCTTTCAATTTTTGAGAATGATTATATATATTTTTTATGTATCAGGCTTCGCTTTACGTCACCGCAATTCGTTTTTCTTGAGTCATTTGCATGACGACGATCCCGATTATTAATGCTGGAAGGACAGGTCGAATAATTTACGCACACCTACTTAAATTCTTTTCAAAACTAATTTCGGACTCATTTGCTGATTCGAAGACAGATATAAATAAAAGTTTTGTGGAGGTCATTGTAATCGCTTTTATTTTCACGAACACTCTAATTTCACTTCTTACGGGAGAACCGCCTATCGCGATACATCACACTTGATTTGAAGGGCTTCTTGATTCATTTCTTATGTTTATAAATTACACACAGTTCTTTGTTTTTTCTCGAGAAGTTAAGTAGCGTTTTGAAGGGGCCTCATGATCCTCTATGCGTCGGGTGAAATCCTGTCAGCCATCCGGTCGTGGCCTATGTCTGTCAGTACAGACCGTCCTGGCAGAGAGGGTCCGCTCTGTGCTCTGGCGGGCCTTTGTCGGCCTGCCAGGAATTGACAGACGGCCATCCAAGTGCGTTCTCGGTTGCAATGCCAGGGATAGCCAGGTTGCCGTGCTGGCAGGTATAAGGGCTGACAGCTCCGTGCTGGCAGCGCAGGCAGCAGGGTGGACTGCCCACACGTCGTCGTCTCTGGTCGACCCTTTTGCTGGACTGCCCGCTGGTCGTCTGTGGTTGCCGCTCATCCTTCGTTGTTGTTTTGTTTATTTTGGTAGCACGTGGCAGGAGAAGCAAGGCATGAGTCAATTGTCTCCATGGAAGAGTGTGTAAGGGGACTTGAAGCATTTTATTTTAAAATGATGATTTTAATTTGTATTACAGTGAATCATTTAACTTTAATTTGTTTGCTTCAAAATCCCGCACCGCTGTGCACCAGTGTTATAAAACTTTCAGTTTGAGGTTGTTAAAATAAGTTAAAGGTGGATAAGGTACGAATAATACACGTGTCATTGATTTCTATTATTTTGAATTATAAACATAGTAACAGGTCAATAGGTTAATTCTCAAACAAGCATGATTAATGATTGTGATATTAACAGACCCAACAGAACAAAATGTGTATTGTTTAGATAATCAAATTGAACAGTAAAAAGAACAAAAGGAGAAAAGCAACGTAGTAACATAAAAGCGAAAACAATGTAAAAGAACAAAAAGGAGAACAATCCACCCTGTAGGAATATACAAAAAAAGGACATATAAATACTGAGGAATTATTTATTACACGCATCTAGGTATAAAAGCATTTATCACTTATTATCTAGCAAAGAATCACACAAAGTTAATAACAGCCTATGGAATGACCTAATGCCGTAGTCGCTGTTCTAATGGGGCTTACCTCCTCCCAAGCTGTTCTGTTACGAAGTGTTAAGATCCATTCAAGTCAACACCCAACTACTAACATAGGGGAGGACCTTGCTTTTATGTATATGAAATGATCCTCCAATAAGAGAACCACTCCACAGTGGTAATTCAGAGGGAGCGTGTTATTCCAAATCCTTGACCCTCATTGGTTCACAAATAAATTTTGGGCCGTTACCTAATTTATAGGCTCCTCACCCCCCGTTCGATACATTTTAAGGTTACCCTGGACTATGAGAGTGAAACACGGCCCTTTTTCGTTATAGGATACCGGCCACACATGCTGACTCGTTGATTTGAACAGGTTGACCCAAATGATATACACTTGTCAACGTCTCTCGGTCAAGAAATTTAATAGGGGGACGAACTGCCGTTTGCTAAAAGAAACACTTTTGAGGGTGATACGAATTACGCAAAGCAAGGGTTTCCCACCGTAGAACTTAATCTAGGGGTTGACGTTGACAGGCCTACACTACTTCTCGCGCAGTGCTATCATAACACAAATACCAGCTTTGGACGGTCAAGCAGTGAAGAAGAGGACATTGTTATACTTACATATGAATGAGTCCTGCCTTTCAAATGAAGGCGGAATTAGAGAGACCATTGAAAAAACGGTAGGAATAATACCTGCCTTATTATAGGTGCAACGACGAGTAATCAACCATCATTTGCCACGTTTCATTCCAACCCCTTAACCTCCAACCCCCAGCAGTAGCCCCTCTACCGTCCCCCATCAGCAGCCCGTAAGAGTAATGCTCTGCCTGAAGGTCGGACGATACTCCCCAGGTTGTGGAGCCGAGCTGAAGCGAGACAGCGCCCCGCATAAAAACAAACCAGGGCTGCTGCTCATACCACTTGTCCACCCTCCTTACTTCCAACACCCTTGCCTCCCCCTCTTCTACCCTCTCTCCCATCCCCTGGGGGAGCGACGCCACACCGACACAAAGGCAGTCGCCACTGTCTCATCCAGTCCCACCTGGTCGTCCCAAGACGTGTAATTTTTTTTTTTTTTTTTTGCGAGGGCCATGACCGACGCCAACGGAGAAGAGGGGGGTGGCGAGCATGTGAGAGGGAAGGGGGGTTGTGGTACCACTGTGTAGGGGAAGGGGGCGAGGGGAATTTGTTATTGTGTCGTTACGGATCCTGTGCATCCTCCTGTAATGATGGCGACAGGGTGAGGTTAGATGGAGGAGAGATGGGAGATTGGAAGGAGTAGAGATGGCATGGGGAGGAGGGAGGAGAGCTGGAGTGGGTTACTGTATTGTAATGTAGCCCGAGTGTTGGTTCAATAACCATTGAGGGCGAAGTAAATTTTTGTATCCTGTAGCAAATACAACTATAACACTTTTAGTATGGTTGATTAAACAGAAGAGATCATTTATTGTTCAGCGAAGAAAGTGCACTGACGAATTGTCCACGTAATTTTTGATAACTTCACTTTCAAGTGGAGTTCAGCTGCAGTTCCAGAGCGGGCCAGGGGCAGTTTCAGAGAAGTCCAGAGGCAGTTCCTGAACAGTCCAGGAGCAGTTCAAGAGCAGTCTAGAGGCCGTTCGAGAGCAGTCAAGGGGAATTCCAGCGCAGTCCAGCGGCCGCTCCAGATCAGTCCAAATGCATTTCCAAAGCAGTCCAGAAGTAGTTCTGAGCAGTCCAGCGGCCGTTTCAGAGCATCCAGAGGCGTTTCCAAAGCAGTCCAGAGACAGTTCCAAAGCAGTCCAGAGGTAGTTCCAGAGCTGTCCAATCGTAGTTCCATTGTCAGAGGTTGTTCCAGAGCAGTTCAGGATCATTCCAGCGGCCGTCCAGAGTAGTCCAGAAGATGTTCCAAAGCAGTCCAGAGATAATCGTGGAGCATTCCATGAGCAGTTCCAAAGCAGTCTTAACAAAGCCTATGCCAATACAAATCCCATGCGTGACTCCAATGTAATTGGTAGTAAATCTAAGAAGCAAGTAAAGCAACGGTGCCGATGCTCAGTCAAAAGTACTTAGCTTGTGTACTGTACGGGGTATTACTGCGGTAATTGATTATACAGGCTACCTTCACGACTATATAAAAATATCCGGCTATGTCTTTGGAGGAATCGAACCCCTGAATACTGAGCGTCCTGCCAGAACAGTCTCTCTCATTGCTCAACGTCGACCATGCTGTTCTTCCCTATGTGCCATCGACGTCGACCATGCTGTTCTTCCCTATGTGCCATCGACGTCGACCATGCTGTTCTTCTCTATGTGCCATCGACGTCGACCATGCTGTTCTTCCCTATGTGCCATCGACGTCGACCATGCTGTTCTTCCCTATGTGCCATCGACGTCGACCATGCTGTTCTTCCCTATGTGCCATCGACGTCGACCATGCTGTTCTTCCCTATGTGCCATCGACGTCGACCATGCTGTTCTTCCCTATGTGCCATCGACGTCGACCATGCTGTTCTTCCCTATGTGCCATCGACGTCGACCATGCTGTTCTTCCCTATGTGCCATCGACGTCGACCATGCTGTTCTTCCCTATGTGCCATCGACGTCGACCATGCTGTTCTTCCCTATGTGCCGGTAATGGAAAGTAACAGTGGTAAGCCCACGACAACCATTAGCTTAATAAAGTAAACATAAGAACTACCTGCCATCTCGCAATGCCGATCTTGGCCGACGATCGTTCGTGTGTAAAGTATTCACGATGCATTCTCCGGTAACAATAACATTATAGTGAATCTACCCTTGATTTTGACGGCTTATATAAGAGTAAGAACATTTCAGTGATCGAATTCCAATGCAATTTCCATTTCAGTTATATGCATTCCCATGTTATGAGCGTACGCATCCCCTCCTCACCCTCAATGATGAAATTGTTCATACAAAACAGTCGGTGAATTACTAGGTACGGCCTTCATCCACCGTCTACCTCGCAGGACCGGGCATGAGATGCTTCTGTGCAACTAAGCTTCAACATTATGAGGTCGTCTTCGAAAATTTCGAGTTAACCCGAAACTAATCATTGGTAATGTAGTTGTTCGTTAGTTAAAACTGTATCCGTAATTTGTTTACAAAAATAGTGTAGTTCCAAACCTCATGTATGATGTTTTCTTGATGAAGACAACGAAAGAAGTTGATCCATATATTACATTCATCTCCAAAACTAATATTGTTGTTGGCATTGGGCATCTTGCACAAATTTAATACCACACCCGACGCGTTACACCAGAGATTAATCCACGAATTTCATGCCCAGTACGATTACATAACCTGCACCCTATTGGGGTACGATCAAAAACTACTCACTGTTGCCACTCGCAGCTGAAGGCAAGGACAAATTCTGCTGGAGGGTTGGGCTGGACTTGATCACACCTTGCCCCTCCCTGCACCTTCTCTTATGCCCTTTATTCACCCGTACCCGATTTATTACTTCGTCATGAACGTTTAGTTTTTCTTTCAAGGAATATACACAGTTTTTGCCTCCATCGACACGAAGAATTTGCAATTCAATTAAATAATGTGCTGCAGCATATGGCCTCGATTACTACACAAAACCCGTAAGAGCGATAAGCTAGTGTGTGTTTTCTTGAATCCATCAAAGGAAGGATCGATGTCTTCATTTCCACCTAAGCCACACTCACGAAAATCAAAACTCACAACTCAGACGCGTACAAGGTCAAGAAACATAAACTGACCGATACCATGTTCTTAAACAACACGCGACTGCTTAAAACAAGCATTAAGCTATGAAACCCAAATCTCTTATATTCTCAACAACATTTCCTAAATGCGTTCTCCAGGCGATAACGAGCATTGCGATGTCCTTGTCGTTTGTTCATCCAAGGTTCTAATCAGCCCTCGCCAGTGTTGAGCAAAATAGAGTATCCCGATACATTCACAGAGTATTGTCTAAAACATCCCAGTAGAAATCGGGCACTGTATTTTAAAAACATGTATCTAAATACAGTATCGTACCAATCACTGATCGTCGACAGTGTCATCTTCCTGGAAGTTTTCAGTCCATCGTTCACAAGGCGCCTGCCAGCATGCAGAGTGTGGCAGTAACTTGATGAGGATGGTTCGACACACGCTGGATTTGTTCTATTTTAAAGTGCTTCAGTCAATTACACCTTTTTGAGATGTTCAATATGTTCCTGGAAAAAATTATTCCTACAGTAAAGAAGTGATACAAGTTATAAAGCGAATAATAATTGAGAACTTCAATTGTGAGTTGATCAATCTTTCCATGAATATCGTTGCTGTTTCACTAGTGCCACAGCTTTCAAAAGTCAGCGTATGTACAAATGGATCAAAGTTTTCAGTCAATAAGCATCAGCGTGCCAACACTGTTCGCTGACTGCAACGACCCAATAAGTGCCAACACTGTTCGCTGACTGCATCGACCCAATAAGTGCCAACACTGTTCGTTGACTGCAACGACCCAATAAGTGCCAACACTGTTCGCTGACTGCAACGACCCAATAAGTGTCAACACTGTTCGCTGACTGCAACGACCCAATAAGTGCCAACACTGTTCGCTGACTGCATCGACCCAATAAGTGCCAACACTGTTCGCTGACTGCAACGACCCAATAAGTGCCAACACTGTTCGCTGACTGCAACGACCCAATAAGTGCCAACACTGTTCGCTGACTGCAACGACCCAATAAGTGCTAACACTGTTCGCTGACTGCATCGACCCTATAAGTGCCAACACTGTTCGCTGACTGCAACGACCAAATAAGTGCCAACACTATTCGCTGACTGCAACGACCCAATAAGTGCCAACACTTTTCGCTGACTGCAACGACCCAATAAGTGCCAACACTGTTCGCTGACTGCAACGACCCAATAAGTGCCAACACTCTTCGCTGACTGCAACGACCCAATAAGTGCCAACACTGTTCGCTGACTGCAACGACCCAATTTGTGTAAACACTGTTCGCTGACTGCAATGACCCAATTTGTGTCCACACTGTTCGCTGACTGCAACGACACAATTTGTGTCAACACTGTTCGCTGACTGCAACTAACCAATTTGTGTCAACACTGTTCGCTGACTGCAACGACCCAATTTGTGTCAACGCTGTTCGCTGACTGCAACGATCCAATTTGTGTCAACGCTGTTCGCTGACTGCAACGACCCAATTTGTGTCAACGCTGTTCGCTGACTGCAACGACCCAATTTGTGTCAACACTGTTCGCTGACTGCATCGATCCAATTTGTGTCAACGCTGTTCGCTGACTGCAACGACCCAATTTGTGCCAACAATATCCACTGCCTGCATGCAATGACCCATCAGCGTGTGATCACGGTTCGTTGACTGACCATTTATTAAGGCTAACTGTACAGTGCCATGCGGCAGCAAAGCCGTAGTACGGCAGTAAATACATAAACGTTCCATCACTCTCGTCGCGTTCCGCAAGGTACAGTTGGACAAGATACTCTGACACTGAGCTACAATACAGTGTTTTTCCCCGTTCGTATTCGGCCGGCCTGAGCCGCGAGGATTGTATCTCAGGGGGCCAAACTGGTTGCAGGTGGGGGTAAAAAAGCCCCCAAATTGTTGGAAAGACCTGCAGAGGCAAGGGGGGGGGGTTAGCTAACCTTTTCAAGGTAGCTCTAGAGGTTGATAACCTAGTAATGATGCCAGGATGCAGTCAGAGTGTCGGCTTGTCTGAGAACTGAGGGTCTTACAATGTAGGCCTGAAAAAATCTGAGGGTCTGACAGTACGTACTGCTGCAGGTGTTAGATTTGAGAATTTTATAGCGTGTTATATGTTGGCTTGCATGAGAACTGAGGGTCTGGCAGTGCAAAGCCTGCTACGTGCCAGAGATCTGACGGTCTACGCTGTGTGTAGCCTGTGGGCCGGCCTGAGAATTGAGGGTTAGACAGTAAGTAATCAGCTGCCTGTCTGAGAACTGAGGGTCTGACAGTGCGTAACGGTCTGCCAACATGAGACATGGGGGTCTGACAGTGCGTAACGGTCTGCCAACATGAGACGTGGGGGTCTGACAGTGCATAACGGTCTGCCAACATGAAACGTGGGGGTCGACAGTTCGTAACGGTCTGCCAACATGAGTATTAGCAGACTGTCTGCCAGTGCGTAACGGTCTGCCAACATGAGACGTGGGGGTCTGACAGTGCGTAACGGTCTGCCAACATGAGACGTGGGGGTCTGACAGTGCGTAACGGTCTGCCAACATGAGACGTGGGGGTTTGACAGTGCGTAACGGTCTGCCAACATGAGACGTGGGGGTCTGACAGTGCGTAACGGTCTGCCAACATGAGACGTGGGGGTCTGACAGAGCGGTAACTGCTACCAGACGGAAATTTTGAGTCCCTGAAAGTGTATAGCCTGCTGACTGCCAGAGATGTAGCCTGTGGTCCTTAGTTTAACCTTGGGCCAGGCAGAGAACTGAGGGTCAACCCGTTGTGTAACCCTCGAGCCGGGTTGAGAACTGAGGTCTAAGCAGTGCGTAGCCTTTGAGCCTGGCTGAGAACTGAGGCTTAAGCTGCGTGTCGCCTTCGAGTCTGGCTGAAAACTGAGGGTGTTAGCAGTGCATAACCTTTGGGTCTGGCTGATAATTGAGGGTCTAATAAGTGTGCCGCCTTTGGGCTTGACTAAGAACGGTGGGTCTCAACATCGAAAACTTTATGCCTGGCTGAGGACTGAGTCTGACATATTTAATTTTATTCGTTTGACGGTAGAATGAATTATTATGATGTATAGTAGGTCTTGGGAAGCAGGGTTACCCTATATAGTTTAAATGGACACATACCAGGAGTCAAACATTAGATGAAATATTCAATGATTGAAAGCGACGATTAGGTGGAGAGCTGTTGATGTTGAGTTTGTATCACTGAGTTACACGAACAATAACAATGTCAGCATTTAACTACTTATCTTTATAAAATACACACGTGGACAAAGAACAAGATGCGTACGCTATCCCATGGGAGGGGGCGTCTAAGGGGGAAGGAGAGGACGGTGGTGGGATCGTTGCCCTGGCAACAGCCTTTTGCGGTTGCGTCGCTTCCTGGCGGTGGCGGCTGTACGAGGAGTTGAGCGAGCGAAAGATGAGTAGGATGAAGAAGGACAACAAAAAGTGTCTTCGGTTAGGTTGAAGGCCGAGCGGCCAGGAGTCCTAATGAAGGAACAGGTTTTAATTGAGCATTCATTACATGAAGTATATGCGTATTAGCAGACTGTAATTGAACAATAAAAAGGTTAGCAGGCCTGCTTTATGCGAGTATGTGATGAATGTTTGGGTGCTGATGACAGCAGCTTCTTGACGTGTAGCAGAGTCTGCTCAAGTTAAATATAAAGAAATACAAATTTAATGTTTCCAAGAGTTTACTTTTAAGGAAGAGGAAGTAAGAGGAAACGGCCGGTCTGAATTTTCTGATATTTTTTAACGTGACTTTTTTAATAAATGGAGAGGGTAGGTGAGTGGGGCAGTTTGCAGGAGTCTTATGTGTGAGTGTATAGGATATTGCAGTAAAATCAGCACAAGGGCTATGATCGAGGGTACAGAGTAAAAATGTGCGCCTATTATCGAGTGAACAGAATATAAATGTAGATGAATGATCGAATGAACAGCGTATGAATAGATCAATGATGAGTGAACAGGGTAGGAACGTGCAGCCGTAATACGACCTAGAACCTCGCATGTTCATCTTCTGGATTCTGACAATCCGATCAACGGGAATAAATTTAACAGGTAATGTGATGAATGAGAGAACACATGAGAAGCAACGTGATCAATACGAGTGTTGTTAACAGGTAACTGGAACGTGTTACGTTGTTCGGAACACACATCAGTGTTATGATCAGCCTCCGCAAGCACATATATTATGTTATACACTTTGCATATCGCTTTATTTATATTCATGTATAGTCGCTGCTGTCAGCGACTACGGGCCCTGGGTAGGATTCCAAACTGTACTTCTGTAAGCGTAGGATAGTTTTGTTGTACTAAATAACTCCGTCGTGTTGATATCTACATTGATGCCTAGTTTTAAGTCTGTACGTTTTGTGTATTTCTTCTACTCGCACGAGAACCGTTGTAAGTGTTGGCCATTTGTGCTTGTCAATCAAGTGGAGACGTCAGCATTTCTTGTGTCAGTTAGGATAACGTCTGTCCCGGGTTAGGTTGCATAGACGAGAGCCGTTGTA
>SDVV010019292.1:0-13565 GCA_016164225.1 Gammarus roeselii | reverse complement strand
CTACCTCTCTTCCTCCTCCCACTCGTTTATTGCCCTTCCACTTTTGCTCCACTCTTAATCTACCTTCCACCAGCAGATGGTCAGACACTCCTCCACCCTCCCCTCTCAACGCCCGCACATCCAACAGCCTCCCCACCACTCTCCTCGATATCAGCACAAAATCCATCAGTGTTCTCTCCACTATTGCACCATGGGCCATCCTTACCCATGTGTACATGTGAATATCTCGCTTCTTGAACAAACTGTTCCCGACCATCAGCTCCTGCTCCATACACAGACCTATCAGGTTTTCTCCACTGTCATTTCTACCGGGAACACCATACCTTTCTATCACATTCCCCACCATTTCATCTCCAACTTTCGTATTAAGGTCACCCAGTACAACTACATTGAAATGACCTCCAAAACTCTCAATACACTCACTCAAGTCAGTCCAGAATTGCTCCCTCTCCTCTTCACTCCTCTCGCTGCCAGGTCCGTAAGCACTCACAAATGCCCATCTCTCTACGCCGAATTTAACTTTCACCCACATCAATCTTGGGGACACCTCCTTCCATTCGGTAGCGCTACTAGCCAAACGATCACTCAATATCAAGACCACACCTTCTCGTGCCCTACCTTCCTCCACACCAGACTTTCTTCCACTTACAACATCAAACTCACATTCGCCCTTACCTTGCAACTTTGTCTCACTCAGCGCCAACAAATCCAACTTCCTCCTCACAAACATCTCCCCAATCTCCCTCCGCTCTACATCACTCGTACTACAGCCACGCACATTCAGCGACCCTAACAATAGAGTTTGGAGAGGCGTGTGCCTCTCCTCCCCCCGCTCGTCTTGCCGTCTTCGAGGTAAGGTTTTACGGAGAACGTGATTCCTAGCCCCTTCGCTCAGCCCCGTTTTGTCGCCTTTTACGTCACGCTGGGGGTTGCGGTAGCACGATTCTACTCCCGGCTACGGGGCGCCCCTTTAGTCGCCTTCTACGACACGCGGTGGATACGGTAGCACGATTCTAAAGCCCCGGCTACAAGGCGGATCATATTGCCAAGCATGCTATTCCGAGTTCTCACTTCATAGCCGATATCAATTGTAAGTGATTTCAATGTCTTCACTTTATTTCTGAGCTGAGAAGTTAATTCTTAATTTTCTTCCTGGATTAGCGTCGAGAAAAAGCTCGATGAAGTCTAAAATCAAAGTTTTAGTTACAAGGATAGGCTTTGAATTGATGCATACAATACTCACAAAGGTATCCGTCTATCTAAAAAGCGTACTAAGGGCAGCAGTCAGGACACAAATGGACCACATAAAAAAATAGATGATAAATCCTACACCGATATGATGAGCCGACAGCTCCAGGTGAGAAATAATGCTTACCATAGAAAAAGAACCTTTCGACTGGCTCTGATATCGCCGATCAAGATGAGACCAGTGAGGAAGTCGAAGTCAATACGTATGTTTCGTACAGTTGCTCGCGTCGATTTTCGGAGTGAATAGTTATGTTCCCGTATAAATGATAAACATATAAAATTCCCTAACATATATGTGTTATAAATCTACTATCAATAAAAAATATATCCTATAAACCTTCGCTTACAATATCCTATATTGGACTCGCATGGCTAGCATTGAAATTGCAGTTATGAAATATGACTTGCAATGAATTGCAATGCAGAATGACTATCATGGAAATTCGATAGATATTATGCAATTGAAACTGCATTCGTTTACCTGAGGTATCATAGATATATATCTCATCAGCTCCAAACAGAAGCTAAAGCAAAAGTTTACACCTTTTTTTTTATGACACTCTGAAACCACGCTACGGTGACAACGTTTCGCTCATCTACTCGTACACATACTCGTTACTGCTCCAGTTCAAAGGTGTGGCTGGTATTGAGGTGGAAGGGCGGCAAGCTCCTCTGGCTGAATACATGGACTTTTCCAACAACTCGAAAAATAGTTCCTTGTGCGATGAAACGAAGAAAGGACAGCTGGGACCACTGAAAATCGAAACAGCCGACGACTACCCGAGTGATATCATTTGCTTGCAGCCAAAGTGTTACAGCATGTTGCTCAAGTCCGACGTCACAAAATCAGTTGCAAAGGGTGTCAATTACCAGACACAAGCCCAAATCAGACATGAACAATACAGAGACATACATAACCAGAAAATATACACTCACTTTGAGACCATATACAACATTCGCGCGCCAGTGTGCCTGCTTCAAACTGTATGCACTATCAAAAATTGTCTCAGTAAATTTGAAAACAAACGCTACTATATCGATGCGTGCACACCTTTTGCCTATGGCCATCAAGACATTCCCAAAAAATCCATTGAAATTGAACCTACCGTCACTAAAAAGAGGGAGCGAAATGTTTTGTGTGATGATGGTGTCGATGCACAAATGGATTTAACATCGAAGAGAAGTAAGCAGGGAGAGGCCGTCTTTGGCGTGTGCAGTCGGGTGAATGATGAAAGTATGTCCACGTCTTCAATTTATATTCTTAACAAATTCCATATATGTAAATGATCCTTATATGTAAATGTACCTATGTAACAATGTAATAAATAAATAAATATATACCCGAACATGTTCCATCGTTCATTGTCGTACGGATTGAAAATACGTGAACGTAATCCCTGCAACCACTCTTAAAATGATGAAATAGATTGTTATAAATGTTCCATAATAATAACTGTGACTCTGATACAAAATGAAACGGTCTATACAGCCAAATTGATTAAATACTACAATACCATATACTACTAAAATGAATGAGTTCCTTTACATACGGCAAAATCGATATGTACCAAGCTAGCATTTTTTCCGGATATGCCAATTCAAAAAAATAAGAAGAATGATGCAATAACCGACCAATTATGCCATAAAAAATGTGCAACATGAAAGATGCAAACCTTAAATATTGAAAAAAATCCAATAACTGCATGATATAACTATTCAAAATTTCAAACCAATACAAAATTCCACATATATCAAACGTTCATTACTAAGTATACAAAAAAAAAATAATAACTTACAATAAATCTAAATCGTTCAGGTGCTCGCGCTATAGGGCATCCAACCGACACTCGCTGTACAAAAAATCGAGATAAAAGACTACCCGAACAGTCAACATACGCTTGATAACAAAACATTTGGAACATGGTATGTATGTATGTATAGACATACAGCCGTTTCCCCCTAGTTAGGGGGGTGGCTAAGTTAGGCAGACACGGAGGG
Source organism: Gammarus roeselii (assembly GCA_016164225.1). NCBI lineage: Eukaryota > Metazoa > Arthropoda > Malacostraca > Amphipoda > Gammaridae > Gammarus > Gammarus roeselii. The sequence goes on along the minus strand of SDVV010019292.1, from coordinate 10,319 downwards.
GGGAGGCACCCAATCTCCCCGCCACAAGACCGCCGTGTCCCTGCCGAGGCTCGAACTCGCGACACGTAGCACCAGAGGCTGACACTGCAGTCGGACACGCTAACCACTCGGCCAGGGCGGCCATATATATATGGTAACACCGATATATAGAGAAATATAACGAAATGCTTCCATTGATAAAGACAATCCTATTCACACAGAGCCAATAATTTGCATTTCGAAAATAATTCATAATGTTTTTTTTTTCTTTTGAAGGAATGTTTCAGTCACCTGTTTATTTGGTATCTTTTTCTATGTTTGCGATAGCTCAAAACAGAGGAAACGTAAAACAGAGCGCAAGGGTACTGATAATACAATCGTAGAAAAAAACATTAAACTAATTGCATCTATGCCACGTGTAAATTGATCAACAGCGAACGACATAGAAATGATACCAAGGTTGAAAAATTCATCATGAACGCGTACGGGAATCTACATTCGTGTAAGAAAGTATGTATTTCTAACCTTTAAAACTGCATGTAAATTATTATGTAACTGTTAGATTCATTCAAAATAAAATAAAATTCTTATAAATGTATGTTATTAATACATCTATAAAATCGGAGGACTATCATTGAAAATGCATATATGCAACATGACATGCAATGGAATTGCAATACAGTGTGCCCAGTATTGAAATACAAATGCCCAAGGTAGTTCATTTGTAAATTTGAATATATAACCTAATAACTAACGAATCATCCGTCAGCTGTCCGTCCATCTGAATGAGTCATTCACGTCCGTTCCCTCCGCGCCACTGAGTCCGGCCAACTTGGTCGCCCCAAGGTCGCCCGTCCATACGCCCGCCGATAAACCTGCCTCGTATTGCGTTCTATCGACATATTCTCTAATACTGATCATGTGGCTCGATATGCATATTAAGGTAAAAAACACTGTTCATTTCTTTCAGCTTGAATCGCCTTATAGTTCGCTGTAAGAAAAAACGGTTGAAATCTCGATAAAATCGCGGGAAATTTTCCGTCGTAACCTGGTTTATTTCATGAGAGAAGGATGTTTGAATTCGACAGAAAATAGTCAGATATACTTTACAACGCTGTAAAGTAGATGTATAATATTTACATAGCTCGTTTCACTAGTCAATTGAAGTATCGTGTCTCGTGACCTTTTCCTCCTCATAAAGTTCACTATGAGGCCGTCGGGAAGCCCTCTAAAAAGTATCCTGTTCATTTCGCTTTCAGAAGTAATGGCCTGTCCGACCAATAGCGGGCTCTAATATAGGTTAAAATTGAAGCTTTAGAAGTCGCGGCCACGCACTGAAACTAGCGTATACCAAAAAAAAATGTGGTTGCCATATTTCGTGGGTTAAGTAATATCACTTATTTGAAGACTTGTGCCAAAAAAGTTATTTATGTATGATATAATACAGTCAGAAGAAATCGTAATAATTAGGTCAAATAAATTAATTCGTATTTTTTTGATGATAATAAAGGATTTTTTTTCTAAATTATGATGAATACATAAATACACCAGGTAACGATTTTTGAATAACGAATATTTTCATTCAGACCCATGACTTCCATCAAATGTTTTCGAGCAGTTCTTTTTGAGGAAATTTAGTTAATAGTTTCAAGTTTACCAAATCACGTAAAATGTTGTAGCCGAACAGAACGTTGATTTCATTTAGAGCTGATTATTGCATGGCATTGTTCGCACAGTGCGAATGTAATTAATATATTAAATATAATTTTTAAGATTCGAAAATTACCTCATGCTGTTTCCATAATTGTTTTTCAACCTTTCACATGCACAAGTGAAAATAACTGGAGTCTGAGGACTAACAATCAGCGCCAGTCTGCAGAAAGAAGAAATGTCACAAAAAAATCGGCGAACCTTTGGACCACCAAATCATCTGTTGAAGAACTTGGCAGCGGTTTCCATACACCAGTGAGAAAACGATGGCAACATTTTCTTGAGAATTTCTCGGAGCCCAAGACCGCGAAGATGTTCGGCACCAATTCCTTTCTGTGCGGACTGCTCTACACACACCGCAACATGTCCAGGCGACTCTATTTATTATGAAGTGGCCCTCGCCAAAGTTACCCTCACAATGGCCCAGGTCCCGGCCCGCGGTCCTCTCCGCATGCCTGGACAACGATGCCAGAACTCGAGTCCCTGCGTAGTCACGTTGCACTTCAGAAATTGGAATGAAAACACGAGGCCAAGCATAGGTCTTACGAGGTAGCTTGTGCGAACAAGCTGTGTAGTCTGGATAGTGTGGCCTTCGTGTTCTCTGTCATATTGTTCGATGTTTTATGTCATCAAAGAACGAAGCATAAAGAGTTGCACTGACAATATTGATGGAATTTGATATCATCAAATGAACGTATACTTACATACATGCAGTTTCTCTAAGCTCTGTATTTATAGCTAACGCAGTTTAAATCCACAAGCAAACTATTGAAATGAACCCAAACGATTGTTCCAGGGCATCTTCTCATTAAGTCATTAGGGCAGCATGTCACCCTGACACGAGTCGACAGTGTCGATGAGTGATTGCTAAATAATTGAATGTATTCCAATGGGAATAATTCTTTTGTATTGTGCTTTGAAATTATACGAGTTGATTAGATACGATGCGTTGTATCCCTTAATTATTATTTTGACCTGCATATACTATCATAATTTTTATAATCTATTACTGTGCAATTATACTTTAAAAAACACGACTATACCTTGTTTCGTGTGCTGGAGCTGGAGGGCAACGGACGGGGTAGTGATACCTTTGACCGTGTGTGTTCATGCGAAGACATTAGAGAGATGTCGGATTACATTAATACTGAGTCTGTAGGGAGCAGTATCAGGAGTAGTAGCAAAGGCTGGAAAGGAGAGATGCTGCTGAGTGGAAAGAAGCTGACTGAGCCTGCCAGCGACTGTCTCAGTATTGTTCTGGGGGTCATGGGAAGGTCACTCAGCAGCATCTCTCTTCTACAATCTTTGGTACTATGCCTGAGTCTGCTCCCTACATCTTTTGCTGTTATTATCCTTCCTCACTTCAATCATCTGAAGTTCATTGTCTGTATTACACTGAAATAAATTCTTCTACGAGTTTTGGCGTTCCCGTAATGCTAACTTATCCTGGGCTGGGTTGTGCTGGATTCGCGGAATATCACTACACGTAGCTTGTGGTCTACCACTAAGCCGTCCCACGTTTACTCCTGGGGCCTGACTGAGAATACTTTGTCGGCAAATGTAGCAGCGCAGTGGAATTAAAACTACCGAAAAAGTCCAACAAGAGCTTCCATCAGCTGGAGAACGACATTGTGGTTCAGATGCATTGATACGAAGCTGAGCCCCTAGGTAGGACTAGAGCTGGTTGAATTGATTGTTTGTTTTATCCCTTTGGGACACCAGATGGGGAAGCATTTCAGCTTGGTAATGGTAATGTTGTTATCACAAACCAGTGTCCTTTGCGTTAAGACGAATTTGGCTGCCGGAAGGTTTCACCTGCCTAATAACCTCAACATTTTTCTGGAGGAATAAGATTTTGTTCAGATTGAAGGCAGTTCAATCGTGGAGCCCCGGTAAAACTGAGAAGGCATTTGTCTCCTTGCCAACCCTGTGTCGCATGGCTTGGCAGGTTATGAGATGCAACGGGGATATTTAGTCTAGCATAAAAGACTTTTACAGAAACGTTGCTTATCACGCGCAGGACTGAAGTCGAACGAATATTTTTGTGACAGTTTTGTTGTCATTTTTATTATTTGGACTTATTTTTGCGACATTGAGTTCAGCGGGAGAGGCTGAGATATGTTGGGTACAATGATAACAGCCAGTGCTGCTAATAATTTATACACCATTTATGATTGCATTTTCTTTGTCTTTCTAAAGATTACACTACCTAAATAATATTCGAGAAGGATGTTGTTGCTGATAACAGATTCACGTAGGGTATAAGGTTTTTTATTCAAATATTTTTTGAAGTCATTTGAAATCATTCGTTAATCAGTGATGACCTGATCAACGATAGAGAGAATCCAAATTTATCTGGTTATATTTTCCAAGAAGGTAACTAATTATTTTTTAGATTTTTCTACTGTTTCTTCGAGAGGTTTAATAAGATTGTGAATATAATTTTCACGAGCAGTAGTGATCAGTTAAGCGACTAGTACTGATGTACAGTACAGGCCTTTTTTGTGAAACAAGTAAGCCCGCTGGCATCAACGGATTCTTTGCTTTTTGTTGCCGAGCTATTTTGCTACTAGCTGGATAAACAAGTCAAACAACTCAATTACTAAACCATGGAACTTGGTAAAATTATTATTTAACTTTCCTATGTATATTAATCGAGAAAAAGTATTGAATTCTGAGCGCTTTCATAAGGAATTGATGTCATGGTTGCTGTATTTTCGAAAGGTCTTTACAATTCAATTACGATATTTGCTAGAATTCGAGCAATGGTTGGAGGCATCTGAAATTTCCACAGTTGCAAGAGTGATACAATTAACATCGTTGGTACAAATATTATCAATTCGAGTTGGAGATACAGCAGTTGTACGCTTTGGTTTAGCAAGTACTGGGTGCAAACCATGTGAATGGAAACTGTAACAGCAGCCTGCAACTGAATTTAAACTATGAAATTGAGGCAGAACTACGTTGCAATCACAGTTACTACACTTTGTAATGAACTACATCAATGCCACTGAACATTTTATTCAACACGGCAGAAAAAATTATTGTCTACATTTCAGATGCTCTGCATTAAACCATTTATGTGTTTGAATTTTACTATCATAATATACATCGACGAAATAGTAACAGTTCGTGGCCTGTTATTTATAAAACAAACAACCACCTCTTCTATCTCTCTCATTACTGTTGGTATAGAGATTGAAACCCTGCACGTTACACAGATTTGTCGTTCATTTGTAAGTTTCGTCTCACAGAGTTCGAGCCATTGTAGGTGCCAAATGATCAAATATTTTGGTTTGGATGAGCCGAAAAATATATTTTGCACATGCAATATTTAATTCGAATGAATATGCGTATTGGTGGAGCTCGTCTCCAGGGATTACTTGACAGTTCGCAATATTTAATCCCATTTGCAGGTCCGGTGTACTGGTTCGAGAAAATTACGGAAAATATTTTGAGCATCGTGCATAGCGCGATCAAAGAATTCAATGTTGTTCATTGTTCATTCATTTGTACACCTGATGTGCTGATTAACACATACTGAAGTATATATGTTTGTTTATGAATATGATGTGATTAGTTTATATTATTGTCATATTTTGGCATATTAAAAATGAGAGGTTGAAGAACACCCAATTTGTGTTATAATTTACAGATTCACGAGTGGGAATATTGGCCCAAAATTAGAGAGAAGTAAAAAACGTTCATCGACTAGAGATCTTCTTAACCAGTAAAATATAACTTAAGATCGTTCAAAGGGTCCTAACTCGTAATAAGAAGTGACATAATAATGATGTCAAGGACATGGTTAGTCACAAATTGACCTCGGCAGTCTGGTGTGCTTTGGTCATGCCGAAACGCTCACTGCGTCATGATCCCTTCTCTGAGACAGGCTCATTACGTTCCGAGCCTCAGGCCTCGTTTGAATTGGGCCCGTTGTTCGGACCAAAGGCCTCCATTTATCGTCGCCGCCGTTGACGTTGCTGCTGTCACTGGTGCTGCAGATGTTGCCGCTGCTCCCACCGATGCTGCAGCGTTTGCCGCTGCTGTCGCTGATGCTGCAGTTGTTGATGTTGCTGCAGCTGTTGTCTTGTCTGCCGTTGTCGATGCTTGGAATAGTGATGATGTTGTCGAGACGATTGTTTCACTACAGACTCAAGTTGTAGATGATGATTGTATGCACTGCCATTCATGTAATTTCTTTCACAATTTGTCTTGCCCTCCGCGGTGCTATCGACGAAAGTGTTTTTTGTTTGTGTTGTCGTTTTGTTGTTGCTGATGAGGTTGTTTACGTTGTTGGTGCTGCTTGTTTTGAAGTTACGATCTTTGACGCTGATCAAAGAGAGCAAAATCAACATTTCTTGCAGGCTTAAACTTTTTTATTGCTGTTGATGTTGTTCACGTCCATTATAATTGATTGTATGCCCCTGACTTATACCGTCCGGTACTGAGTTTCAGTTGCCTAAACTCATCCGTTTGCTTGTATGTTTTTCAAGATCGGTATTTAAACGAATATGAGCGGATGCTTGGATTTGAGTTTATGAACTGATCAAGGCACTTTGCTCTAGCCTTCTTCAGAAGAGTGCATTGATAGGACGTGGTTTCGGCTCGGACACTCTCTCTGAGAGCAGCGACGGAGCATCACTGAGTGCCGTTTGATGATGTTGTCGTCTTTGAAACACAGCTGCTTTTAGTTCACCCCTCATTCTCTTTGATGTCAAAAGTCCCGATTTTTTTTGTTCCGGTTCTTTTTTGTCGAGCACATTAACTCATTTTCGGGTCATGTTACAATCATCACCAATGCTACATGGTCGTCTGGGCAATCATTATTGCTCGACGAATCCTTTCGAAATTCGTCCATGATAATTCTAACAAACGCAAGTGGGGCTGCAAACTCGCTGTTAAATTTCTTCTAACTTTTAAACTTTTTGCTCACTCTCTTAAAATCGAGGAAGGCAGTGGCCAAGCACGTTCTTAAGCTTAGTTACTCGCTTTCTATGTAAGTTTGTTTCGTAATGATGATATTGTGAGTTTTCGAACTTTTATTCATTTGTGATATGTTAGGACTTGACGGTGTGACACACAGAAATTAGTGAATAATGGGGTTACCATATACGTTACCTGGCTTGTAATACCGATGTAACTTATTGAGGTCCTGGCTTGACTCAGTGGCATTCATTGAAGGGAAGTAATCTTTTTTAATGTCGAACGTGCTGAAATAGAAAGGTCAGTTTGTTCCAAGAACAATTGGGGAAAGGCATAGGAACTCACGGTTGGTCAAACTGGTGTTGGGTTCTCAAACTTGAAAATGAACCGAGCACCACAGGGTGCTGCAGGTGGACCACTGAGAAGTAGGGTAAAAGTATGTAAAATGCACTCCTGAACGACAATGGACAGCATGGTAACGAAAGATAGTTTCATCTAAAGCATAATGAGAGAAATATAATGATTCATCTGGTCGGATTCTATTGAAAGCTACATTCAAGAGAGCACTGCTCAGTCTGAACTGCCTCGATAAATAATTATTTTTAAATCATTCATTTCCATTGTCTAGAAATGGGTTTTTAATAATAAGGTTCAACACATCACACTTAATATGCAAATGATGTATTTGAATTAGCGAAACGAGAAATAAAAATGAATTTGTGACAGCATATCTCCTGTCAGCGGCCGGTTTGTACTTCATGTTGCAAAACACGAAACACAATATGTGCTATATTATAAAGTGAGAAACACATGAGCATAATATTGATAAATCCAATATGTATGAATACATCGCAGCTCATCTCGAGAGGGCGGCTGGCTTGTCAGTAGTGTGGAGGGTGGCTAAACGCAAATGTGAAGGAATAAGATAAGAGTAAATTAGCGGTGGTGCAGGAGTTGGCCGGAGTCAGCGGCGCGAAAGTGGGGCACGGGAAGGGTAGCGGAGGTGGGTGACTTATGTTGACGGACGGAGAGCATTTGGATTATTCGTTTGTTTATAGGTTATTTATATTATTTTGTTTTTATATGTCAATAGGTTATATATATAGAACCTTTACAAATACATATAGGCATTTGCATTTCAATGCTGGGCATAGTTTTTTACAATTTCATTGCATGTCATGTTGCATATAAGCATTTTCAATGCTAGTCCAGTGAATGTTTAGGCGTAGTGATAACATACCTTACATGATAATTTTTTACTGATAATAAATCTAACTGGTACATAATAATTTACATGAATGTTGATTTCGGGACACGTGCATGAAGATTTTTTCAACCTAAGTATCATTTCTCTGTCGTTCGCTATTGATCAATTTACACGGGCAAAGATTCAATTGTTTTAATGTTATTTCCTGTGATTTTAGTATCAGTACCCTTCCGCTCTGTGTTAGTTACTCTGGCAGTATTTCCTTCTTTCGTTTTCTCTGGCGTTGAGATGTCGGACACAGAAGATGATACAAAAATCAACAGGATATTGAAACATTCCTTCAAAAGGAGGAAGATCCCGTTATGGAATATTTTCTGATGCAAATTATCTGTTCATGGTGGATGAGATTGTTTGTAGTAATGGAAGTACTTCGTTATAATTCTCTCGCCTAGAATAAGTAGATGAGATTGCACTCCCATGTAGCACAATTTTTTTCTGGCATAATTGGTCAGTTAATGAATCATACTTCTTGCTTCATTATACCTCGAGAGTTTTAGTATGTGTCATTCAGTATTGTATGTTCTCTGTAGAGTTTCTCCATCTTTGGTGCAAGGTATTGTGTAATTTATACAACTATAGGAATATTACGTTTTTATCTGCAATGTAGAACATTATTTCAGGTCTAATTTAGTTACATGTTGTACATTATTGTGTTTTATACATATTTTTAAATCTGGTACAATGTTAGAAGTGGATATTATATATATAGATGATTCCATTTGTTACATACGTGGTCTTAATGTTAGCTTATTGTTTGTTTATTGCAGCACCATACTTCAGTGTTTAGGAGGAGTTAGAGAGTCCCCTAGGTCAAAGCTCGTTTTGTATATGTTTATTTGTATAACTAGACCGATTTACTATGATGGATACCCTAGTGTATTACTTTTTTTAATGTTGATAAGAGCAGAGTAGAGAATTACGTTCGTTTTTGTTATTATTGAATGATTTTTCCACGATAATCATCGGAATGTATGTCTAAGAGGTGTAAATCCGGACTACATCTGTGTGGAATTTCGTCATTGAACCCTAGCATGTGTGTAGTTCAACGTTTTAGAACACGATTTACTGGATGGATTGGTCCTGGTGTAGATTTTTTTTTACACTCTCTGGTGGTCATTTGGAGTTTGTCCAAGTTAAACGTGATTTTCTAGGTTTTGTAGATGTTAGTCTTAAGTTCCATAGGTTTGTTAGAGAGGTTGTACGATGAGCTGATGACCTTTGTAGTGATTTACTTAAGTCGTCAGTGAACAGGACCACAGATTCTTTTTGGTCACACTAATTGAGACTCATGTCAGCCCCATTCTTGACAACTGTACACGTGTATAGTTGCTTGGTTATGTCCAGGATCTGACTTTGCTTGACGTTGTTCAGAGATGATGGACTGAACAGATGCATAAGAGCTATGTCCGAGGTATTGTAACATGACTGGGTGTTACCTCTGAATTTGTTATATATCAGTGGTGGATTGCTGAGAAGTGACCTGGTGGAGCATTGTAGAGTTCGTTGTTATGACACAGTGGGCTTTGATTTTCTCCCACTAGAGGCATAACATCAGTTATGTCCAGGAATTCGTTTTAGATTTGAACGGATACCGTAGTATTATTTTTTCATTTTGCATGAACTCAGTATTAGTTTTAAATGGTAGATATTTTCGGTATGGCTGTTAGTGAGTATACGATTTTTTTATGAACCAGATCACACTGGATATTTCAGTAGGATTTATTATCTGGGTATGGTAGGATGAACCGTATATAATATTTAATCATTGTCGGTTAGGGTTGAGTAGAGAATTTTATTGAGCTATTTATAGTTGTGGTTGTATGTTTTGATTGGTCATCACAGGAATGCATCTGTATTTGATGTAAATGTCACCTAATTTCTTATAATGTTGGGTATAAAATACGCTTAATTGGATGCAATGATATAATTCATTGGTATGTTTTACCTCTCGACATTGGATTTGGGTCTGGTTACATGTCGTCTTGGAGAACTAATATACCGGATTTGTGTAGAATGATAGAGTTGAAATTCTTTAATAATTTAATGTACATCTCAATTATATTATCCGCTTGCATATTTTTACTAGATTCTTATTCCTGCATGTCTTACTTCTATGAATGTTTGTGATTCGTTTACAGTTTATACACTTGGTGTTTATTGATTAATTCAGGTTTTGTTATGAGATTGCGTTCCAATTCAGAATATCTGACTTATACGAGCATTCACCAGATCCACTGTAGCATTTTTCACTCTTGGATTGTAATGTACAGGGGCTGTAAACCTAACCCATCCTAACCTAACCTAACTTTTTTTTCCCCGTTTTTCATACTAAAGTTAGATACTTCTTCATTGATTTAAGCTTTATTCATATCGAATCTATCCACTTGACTCGGTAGTTTTACCAATCTTTAGCAGATTGTGTGTCTACTTATATATA
>SDVV010019291.1:0-13565 GCA_016164225.1 Gammarus roeselii | reverse complement strand
TGACCTCTTCTCTGCCCTAATAGTTAGTGTGCCAGGTGTCTCCTCCTGTCCCACCCTCCAATAGTGACCTCTTCTCTGCCCTAATAGTTAGTGTGCCAGGTGTCTCCTCCTGTCCCACCCTCCAATAGTGACCTCTTCTCTGCCCTAATAGTTAGTGTGCCAGGTGTCTCCTCCTGTCCCACCCTCCAATAGTGACCTCTTCTCTGCCCTAATAGTTAGTGTGCCAAGTGTCTCCTCCTGCCACACCGTCTAATAGTGAACTCTGTTCTGGCCTGATGACGAGTGTGCCATGTGTCTCCTCCTGCCCCACCCTCTATCAATTACATCTGCTCTGACCTGATGGCTGGTTCACTAGTGAGTCTTCTCTTGCTCCTCTCTCTAAAGGAGCTCGTTGATTCAGTAATGCTAACTGAAAAATTAGGCAAAGATGAATTCAATTTGAAGATATTAAAATTTTGTCTTAATCAACTCCCTTTGTCACAGAGATAAGGGATAACTTTGTTTCAGCACATCGATAATGTTCTTGAGATTTGACTAAGTTTTCGTCGAAGCTGGAAGGTCCGGCAAATGACTTCTTCGTAGGAAGAAAGAGGATGTCTGATGGTGCTAGTTCAAGGATAGAAAACCCCTGAACTGAAAGTTTATGGCCCCATGAGGTCAAGGCTGAGGTTTTAGCCAAATTTGACCTCATTTTATGGCAGTTACCTGTGGGAAAAGCGACGTGCGGTGGAAATTTCGATGACGATGCTATTATAGATTGGTTTTGGCCCAATAGAAATGGTTACTAACAGTGGTAGATGACGATGCTGCTGCTGACGACGTCAACTGAAATGGTGCAGGTGTTTGGAGTTGGGGGGTCGGCTGCTGTTCCGGAGCAGTGAGAAGAGACGCCAAGTTAGACGAGTAATGATTTTTCAATTATGAGTATACTTGGAGAGCAAGGAGGATTATTATTATTAGGAGCTTGTAGGGTTGCCGGGGTTCTATTTCTTAGCTAGTTGGGGATGCCTCAAGACATACCGTTTCAAATTTTGCTAAAAGCTTTTCAAACACGTTCATACGCCATTTATATTGTCCTTTTTAGGTTTTAAAAGTTTCAAATGCTTATTCTACGGATATGAAGTATCTGGAAGAAATCGGAATCTAATAATACTTATATAATCGGTCAAAGCAATAAAAAAGCATACGCGCAAAAAATATTTGAAATTAAAAACGGCGTGTTCTGATCGGAAAATGTTTGTTCGCGCCATAGTTACCTGATGATTTTTTTTTTTCATAAATATTGAAGGTAGGAACAATTTGTCTAAACTCCGGGAAAGTTAAAGTCAAATATTATTGCTTCATGAATGATTCCTTGCAAATAGCATCGTTGTCTTGTCCACTTCTCACTTCTCTTTGATGCGACAATGTTTGATGACAAGGATGATCAACCTCCCCCACTGACTTCATACGTTGTCTGTCTGCTTCTCTCTTTCCATTAAGCAGACATGTAGGACTTGTCCAAGCTGTCAGGGGGATTATTGGCTGATGCACTTGTTCATGCTAGAGGAACGTCAAAATGAGATCGCACGTTTTGGCTGATCAAATTATCAATGGGAAAATTAAAATTGAGATTGTCTTATACTCTGAAGAGCGGACATTTTGAGTTGTTCGTAGAGCTTAAAATAAGTTGGCTTGGCATCCATTGTTTCTGCTCAGATCATCTGGGATCTGGAGAGTTACTACCACTTTGGTTAATGTGAAGATATCTGGTCAGAAGCGAGTTACCATGGGTTAGGGTGGCGTCACCACGGCTCTTCGGAATTGTTTTACCTTGATGTTCTAACTCTTGAAGCAGTCTGCATTCGTGTTTCTGTGGGAACTTTGAATCCGTGAGGTAACATTGAACTACCACTTCTCGCTGATGAAGAGGGAGAGATTGATGATTCATTAAATCCATTGAAATCAAAAGGAGTCTCTTTCTCTCAGGACAGTGCAATCTTGCCTTCTTATAAGAGGAACACGGAGAAGTTGAATGTGTTCAATACTTAAATAACGATGCAGAAGACACTGGTGGAGTTGAAAAATACCCAAACTCCGCTTGCATGTCATCGAAGGAGCGTTTGCTCGGTGGTCCAGGAACTGACGATGAAGGACGAAACACGGAAGTGGAAGAGCTAGATGAGGATGGTACAACCGGCGTCAAAAAATCACGATTCCCTTGATCTGGAACAGTGCCGTTTGGTGGTGAAAGTCTTTGTTCGATTACTGTAGAGTGAATGAAACCGTAAATACATACTTGTATAAAAATATTGATTAAAAAAAATCTTACATGGTTTGATCTCAGAAGTTCCAAACCAGGTAAATATTTGCAGTTTGTGTAATGTTTTTCAACGCTAAAGATTAGATGACAAAAAAATTTACTGATGTTTACAAACTTGTCTGGCAACCAAAAACGATGTCTTCATTTCACTCTATTCTTCTACCAATGATATTGTGCTTGTAACGATGACATGTTCTTCACAGTTGAATCATGAACAATCAATACAACAACATATCTTGCTCCTTAAAATCCTAGGTATTTGCCTGAGCGACTTAATGGATGAATATGGCAGCCTTAACTGAACTTTTCCTTCAGGTTTCCATGTCTGAGGCGGTTGATGGTCGCTTTTATGCGATCTTTTAGTTATAGCAAATGATTTCAGGTAGCAGACAGCTAAGTGTGCTTTGTGAAGTGTCCAAAAATTTATTATTGAGAAAGTTTATAACAAATGAAATATTCTTCATGTTACTGATGAGAGCTCAGGTCTTCATATTAATGATGAGAGATCTCGAAACAATTGACTTACAACACGTTAAATTGGCGACTTACGTCACGACAAAAATTCAAAGGCGAGGCCAAATAGCACTCTCCATAGATAAGTAAGTAAGTCATAAACATGGATTTGTATGAGGACGTGCCAACATTTGAATTAGAAAGTATTGTTTTCCTAATAAAATATATTATCAGAAAATTGGCTAACAAATTCTCCAATAATTTTCTTCGTATAAGATTAATTTAAAAATCATAATCGTTTTCTTATATTTCTTTCTGAGCAAATACGTAACTACTTATTTTCTTACGCTACATGCTAAATATTTTGTGGATGGGTAACTGAAATGAATTGATACAAAGAAAACTGGTATCTGGAGTTTTTTTTTGTACTGGTTCAAGTTAGCTAAAGCATGTGCAGTGAATTATAATCAGGCGCATACACAAAAAAATGTTAAGCGTGAGACAGTAGCGTCAATTTTACCGGTCAGTTAACACGGAGGCGGGACATCTTAACATATAGAGGGACGGGAGGTGGCGTGACCCTTGATAGTAATTCCCTGGACCACTAGCTCAAGTGTTCTGGAAACATTGATACATCGTTAATTGAGAGAAGTGCCTAGGAGGAATACTGTGTTTATCAGTTGAATTAGAGAGAAGTCTAGTTTGGGACATTGATGCTGTAAGAGAAAAACTGAATGGGTTTTAATTAGATTTTATTTGATGATGTTACGGCAAGAGCTCCTATACTTTTTGTCGTGAAGATGCTTTTTGTTCTTTGTGTGCCTTATATAAATAGTTAATTTATATTCGCAAACATCCAAAATTATTTGGAATATAAATTTATTATCAGATCCCATGCTGGATAGCGTGGCGTAATGACGATGGGCAAGAGTTATCGGGGTAATGCATCGTATTTCTTCATACACGTGTTCTACTGTCCAACTAGTGACACTTGTGGATGACTTGACCTATCAAAATTGTATCAATTTTAATCTTAGAGGGAGTGTGGGAGAGAAAATCCCTGTAACAGTTATAATTGTAGATGCGTTTTAGTAACTGTGGTCTTTGATGTGACCACAACCGTTACCATTCCAGCTATAAGTATTTATTATAATCCATATGCACGCGAATCCTTTCAGACCTGTCCTTAGAGTCAGCCTATGAACCTCAAAAACTCTCAGACTCGTGACACAAAACCAACCAACCTATTTTGATTTATGGCAACCTCTCGGTCATCCGTGGATGGGACTTAATTACTCCTGCTTTGGCAAACGCATTGGTGACCATAAATACTATAGCATCAACCATCGACTTACCGTGCGTCGTCGGGATCCCCCACCTCTGTAGGAAATGTTGGCTATAACACTGAAGGGGTGTTACGTGAATTGGAGTTCTGTCAGGAGAAACCCTTACCTCTGTTGGAACTGAGCCCCTTCCGATGACACTCTCAGTGATATTTGTTCGATTCCGACAGTTGACCCATCTTTCCCGCTAGATTTTACTAATCGAAACTTGTGTATTCCGGAAGTATTCTTCCCCACTGTCGTACTATTAGGCTAAGTTCAGTTACTCATGTTGCGATTGTGAATACACAATTTAAAGACTCTGATATCAGGTGAGTTGGTTATTACCATTGATATGTGTTGAGATGGTTATTATCATTGATATGAGTTGAGATGGTTATTACCATTGATATGAGTTGAGTTGGTTATTATCATTGATATGAGTTGAGATGGTTATTACCATTGATATGAGTTGAGATGGTTATTACCATTGATATGAGTTGAGATGGTAATTATCATTGATATGAGTTAAGATGGTTATTACCATTGATATGAGTTGAGTTGGTTATTATCATTGATATGAGTTGAGATGGTTATTACCATTGATAAGAGTTGAGTTGGTTATTATCATTGATATGAGTTGAGTTGGTTATTACCATTGATATGAGTTGAGATGGTTGTTATCATTGATATGAGTTGAGATGGTTATTACCATTGATATGAGTTGAGTTGGTTATTATCATTGATATGAGTTGAGATGGTTATTACCATTGATATGAGTTGAGATGGTTATTACCATTGATATGAGTTGAGATGGTTATTATAATTGATATGAGTTGAGATGGTTATTACCATTGATATGAGTTGAGTTGGTTATTATCATTGATATGAGTTGAGATGGTTATTACCATTGATATGAGTTGAGATGGTTATTACCATTGATATGAGTTGAGTTGGTTATTATCATTGATATGAGTTAAGATGGTTATTACCATTGATATGAGTTGGGTTGGTTATTATCATTGATATGAGTTGAGATGGTTATTATCATTGATATGAGTTGAGATGGTTATTATCATTGATATGAGTTGAGAGGGTTATTATCTTTGATATGAGTTCAGATGGTTATTATCATTGATATGAGTTGAGATGGTTATTATCTTAGATGTCATTCAGCTGGAGTTATACAAAAAGGTATAAGGCATTCTTCTCCTTACATATCATCTATGGTTAGCTCAAATGGTAACCATCTCCTGCAAGAATGACTTTGTAAAAATAGGTGGCAAACTATAAATCAGCTACCTGCATTAAACAGGGTCCAAAGCCGTGACTGCTCTACTTAACAGTGAAATGGCATCATGCGGTTCATATTTTTATCTAAGTCAAAGTTCGCGTGGCCCTACTTGAAATTACCCACCAGTTTGAACAGAGAACACTCACAAATCTGGGGAACTGTTCCTGCTCTGTGTACTCCAATCATATCGCTAATCGGCACTATGTTCAGCAAGAGCACTGTTGGGATCCATATTCTGAAATTTTGCTTTATGTTGTTCAAGTCTTCACCTATTATTGTGAAGTTTGTAATTATTTGCACCTGCTTGTGGTGCAATCAAGTCTAGCCTAAAAGAGCTGAGCTGGCTAACAACTGAAAAGTTGGACATTTTTCCAGATATCAAATTTAACCAAATTTTGATCTTCTTGATCAAGCAGTTGCTTCTGAAGACATTTATAAATCAGGGACACAATTGCCAAGTAACAGCTTACAGTGTTGTGGGGGAATATTTCAACCAAGTTTATTGATAGTTGCCGCCATCTACCCTTGGTGATGGTTGCCGCTATCTACCCTTGGTCTCAGCGTATCCGCGGATTACGCTTTAACTTCGTATAATGCACGCCTTTCAGACTGGGGCCCACCTCACCAGTCTGTATTGCTTCGTATAATGCACACCTTTCAAACTGGGGCCCACATCACCAGTCAGCTTGCTTCGTATAATGCCCCATTTTCAAACTGGGGCCCACCTCACCAGTCTGCATTTACTGTTCGTCGAATATGTCTTAAATCACTCATTCTTAAACAATACGTACACATTTTTCCGTCGATATAAATTAGGAGTAGTTTTCAACCTTCAAATTGTTCATATGGAATTTGTTCGTTAGCAATTTGGTGTCCCGTTCCAGACATTCGTCAGGGACTAACGGCCTTCTGCGATGGTCCCGGCGGATTGTCATTTGAATTTATTGGACATATTTCTGACTCGTTATCGCTGCTGCAGTCGATTTTATTATTCATCAGTGAAATACATGAAAAATAATTGAAATTTATTTAATCTTATGCCCATATTATTTGATTATTTTATTTGATTTTTTGCAAATTTTCTCATGGAAGTTCTATCCAACTTGTTACTGTCTTAGCTTTTCTTCCTCCAACTTCTCGTTGCCAACTCTTGGAGTGATATGGACGAAGCACACTACTTTATACCTCAAATCAGCGGCACGGCTGCGAAGACGCACCATTACACGGACTGCAGTAATGAACAACCGTGGATGGTTCTTCCTTCATCGTCCGTTGCGCTGACGTTTACATTGATGGAGAACCTGCTACCCACTCAACCACCTCTAGGAGTAGTGTCAAGATGATCCCGACAATACGTGCCAGACTGCCACGTGAGGGAGGAATGTGCGTACTGGCCTGCACAGTCCTGCCATTGCCAGAGGTTCAGATAGCGGCGTCATCTCTTGGGCAAGTTGTGTGACCTAACCTCCATGTTATGGGACTTATTTTGTTTTCTTAACTTCCTTACTCTGTTTTTTTCAGTCACACAAATTATTGCTTATTTTGCATAAACGTGTCAATAATTCTTATATTGCTAGAGTCAAATTGTTACATAAACCAGTAAAATGATTTGATCACAATAAATCAAATGCGCGCTGTATAGGTTTGAGACATTATTGACCACTAATAACTTATTTGGATAATTTTTTGACAGAAATACAAACGAAATGGTATATTAAACCTGTTTTTGAATCATGATCGAAGACGGTGTATATGCAAGATACGACTGATTTTTTCATTCAATTCCCGTAAAACGTTAATCCCGAACTTGTTATGCCCGAAGTGTTCATAATTCATAAGACTGATAAATGAGGAAGAGTACGTCATACGTTTGCTCTACGTAATGCGTCTACAAGAATCACGATGCATAATTACGTCATGAATGGTTACTATCATAAAGGCCGGGCAGTTCGGTCGATTGAAAAATACATTTATCATCCATAAAATAATTATGTTGTTTATACAATGATCTGCTAGGCAATAAAATATCTTGTCACAAGTTTATGGTTTTAAAATGCAGAAGAAATGTTGTCCAAATATACTGGAAGTTGAATGCCAATTTTTTTATTGCAAGCTGTTAATTTAGAAATAACCGAAAATAATAGGCTCTTTACCTCAAATATCAGTCATATGTCGAATAATCCTACGCCCGCCAAGTCACGCTCACGAAATTATTCCGCTATATTTTTTTTTAATGATTGAGTCAACTACAGCATCATGAATTAAGTAGTTAAATGACTTAAACAAAGATATTCAACGCAAATTACACTTGGTCTCAGCGTATCAGGTGTGCAAACTATCATCATTGATGTTATCATCATTGATGTTATTTTGATACAGAGCCGTGCAGTCTCTTCAACGCTCAAAAAGTGAAGGGATAATTAGAGGTTTGCAAACAACTATTTGTATGAATCGTACTGTGATTATATAAAAAAGGTATCCGTTTACTTGCATAACAGCCATGGTTTGCTCAAGTGGTAACCATCTTACTGAAGGAATGACTGTGTAAATTAAGATCCACACTACAAATCCGCTATCTATATTATAGATGGTCTAAAGCCGTGACTGGCCTCCGTAAGAGTGCAATAGTAACATGCAGCTCAAATTATTATCCAAGTCAAATAATAATAATATAGCTCACTATCAGCTTGCTCATACTGCTTTGGCAGGAATCTATCCACAGTGAACTGCAGTAAATTGGGTAACAATACGATTTAAAAAGCTGTGTTTTTGCTTCCCATGGCGCAAACATATGTTCTTTGAGGTGTTATACATAATACCTAACCCATATACACAATATCTTAGAGGTGTTATACACAATATCATGGGGCCGAGCAGAACTACTTCAAATATCTAGAAGCTTCTGCAATGCCGGCCGAGTTTGGAGCTATTAACATCATCGGCATGGTAACATGACATCCTACGTTCTCCCTGCCTAACTGATAATTCAAATAATCGGTGTAAACATGATACAACAACAGCGACAATTAACCTCCTTGTCTAATTCCATTGATACAATGATAGGGAGCTGATTTGAACTACCCCACCGCAAAAGTAATTCCTGCTCTCTGTACCAGAACACAAGCAACTCTACGATTTGAGGCGTGGCTCCACTCGAAATTAATTTCCGGAACAAAGTCCAATGATTTACTCTATCAAACGATTTCTTTGCATCTAAAAAACACATAAAGACAGAAGAGTCCCTACTTCTGTAGAAATCAACGGTTTGTTTTCAATCCAATATCGCCATTTCCGTACCATGGCCGTCCTTGAAACATTACTGACTGTCCACTGCAATCAAATACGCTTGCAATCTTGCGGGAATGATCTGCTCCAAAACTTTGGTAATTGATGTAGCAATAGCAATAGGATGATAATTATTTGTCAGAAGAGTTCTTCGTTTACCATTTTAGAAGCGGAATAACAATTACATGCATTACATATATGGGAAACAGCTCGGACAGGAAGAGAGCTTACACCGTAATCAATCTGTGGGAGGCATGCTTGTACACTTCTCCTAGAATCTCATAACCAGCTGCCTTGTTATTTTTTGATCCTCTTAAAATATGTCGTTCAAGTTGTCAGTCAGTATTCAATCTATCCGGACGCTCTACACGGATGTGCATCTGTACTATCTTCATTGTTGAATTGTTTAGTATTTGGACTACGCAAAAAGTGCTCTACCGGTGGAGTATATTGAATTTGCTCTGAAATACGACTGCTGACCGTGATTGCGGTTCTTCATCGTCATTGCATTCTTAAATAGCCGACCAATCTCGGCTTCTGATTCTAACATGAATTTTAATATACTCAAAAGGTTATTAGGTTCAGTTAGGATAGCAGGAATTTCAATCGACTTTGACAGAAAGAAATGTATTCCGTGACTCGTGGCTTGACCTTGGGTACGAGATGTATATAGGACTGGAAGACATGTAGCTCTATTTGCAACCTAGCCCTTATGACGTGAACGCTTTAGTAAATATGAAGTAACATCAATAGTTACACTGAATCGATCATGAGAATGCAGATGTTTTGTATACAGTTTAAGCATGATAATGACTCTGGCGAAGCCTTTAATGCCCCGAACAGCGCTGGAGTTTGGGCGTGCTTTACTCGCCGGATTCCGCAATGCAATTTACGGCATGCAATTATTGGTGTGAGTCGTGGTTGAGTGCGACTCCTTATCAAACAATGGTGTGAGCGGTCACACTACGACATACCGCTTACATGTTTGCTAAATATGTAACTCACAGTTGAATGAGAAGTCATTCAATGTACAAATGTGTTCATTATTCATAGAATAAACAAATTAAACGTGTGAACGATAAAGATCTACCCTTTTGCCAGCAGCTTTAGCCTACCCTAGCTAGGCCCAAGTTTCTATTTTTTTATTCACAAATCTCTATTTACACATCTACATTGACATCTGTATTGACATATCTATATTGCTATCAATATGGACACACCTGTATACCTACAATGAAACATACTGTTGCGTGCAGCATTGACCTACCCAAGGTGGACCTAAAGACTCATACTGTTGCGGAAAGCGTGGACCTACCCAAGCCTAAAACCCAAAACTGCGACGTGCTGTGTTGACCTATCCTAGCTAAACCTTAGGTTCTATACATCTCCGTGGGGCATAAATCTACCCAGGTTCTACCCAATAGTCTATGATGTTGCGTGCAGCAGAAGCCTGCTCTTGCTAGGTCTGAAGACTTGTACAGTGGCGTGCAGAAAATATCTACTCTAGCTAGGTGTCATGACCTACACTAACCTACCATAGCAAAGCTTAAATAACTATTCTGTTGCGTGCAGCTTAGACCTACCATAGTAAGGCATAAAGGCATATGCTGTTGCGTGCATCCAAGACGTCCCCTTGATAGGCCCAAAGACCTATGCTGTAGCGTGCAGCTTTGACCTAACATAACAGGGCCTACAGACCTATATTTTAGTGTGCAGCTTAGACCTACCTAGCTAGGCCTAAAGATCTATACTGCTTAGTGCCTTTTATATCTACCCTATCTAGACTTTGAGTCCATACTCTTGCGTGCAGTTAGAGCCTGCTCTAGCTAGACCTTAAGACCTGTACAGTTGCGTGCAGATAATACCTGTTCTAGCTTGGCGTCCACTTCCATGAGTATCGTCATGATGAACCCAACAATACGTTCCTGAATGCCACGTGGGGCAAGAATGTAGCTACTTGCCTCCACAGGCCTGCAAGCGCCCAAAGCTGAGATGGAGGCATTATCTCTTGGTCAAGCTGGTACTTAGGTTTCTTTGCGTAATGTTTATATATCTTTGCATGCACATAAATCATTGCTAAGCTGATCATTGATTTTCAAACCATTTCTTATTCGTTGGTAGAAGGAGAATGTCATTGAATGATTCAGTATGTAAGCCTTCATCGCAGCTGTGAGATATCCTTCATTATATTCTAGACTACGAAAATGTTGTGCATATACTCGCTAACGGATCCTATAATATAATGTTGTGACATATCGCAATGTAAACTGGTAAAATGATTTGATCACTCTGAATAAAATGAGCGCCGTATACATTAGAGACATCATAGCTCATTTATTTCTTATATTGATATTCTTCGGACAGAAATGCAAGCTGAAGTGTATGAAAGTATTTATTTGAGTCTTGCTCGGAGACGGAGGAAAGATTCTTGAAGAACCACCTAACCAAATTTGAATGCAAGATCTGATTTTTTTTTTGTTCAGTCGATTCCCGGTAAATGTTTAGGCCGAACTTGTTTTATAGTTCATATAACTGACAAATGAATAACTGTATAACATAAGTGTGCTACAAGTAAATGTGTTAATAGGCATCGCGATGCATAATAACGGCATTGAAGGTTATGGTTCGATGCCCGAGAATTTGATACGAGGCAAAACACATACGTTACCCATTGACACGTTTTGTGGATTTTTTGTGAATATAAACAAAAAATTTTTTTTAAATCATTTATGTGGATCAAAATATGGACAAACTATTTATTTCTATCAATATTCGTGGTATTTTTTGACAAAATGCACATTTACTCTCGCTTCTCAACAACTTTATACAAACAAATCAAGTATACACTGATTATCTGGACCGCAAATATAGTCATTCGGGCTTCGGTGAGAACCACACTTACCCGAAGGTTACAACGTAACTTGAATCGTGTTATCTTTGGCGTGACGTCAGTCGCCTACAGAGTTGCTTCATATAGTAATTGCTTCTATTTATTGTATAGTACTACAATATGTAGTGAGGAATTGGTTTATTTTTCGCTGTTATCATTTAGCAACGTAGCCTTGCGATCTCTTCACAGCTCGAAAATCAAATGAAAAAATTGGGAATAGGCAAACGGGTATTAGTATGAATCGTACTGGTTATCTAAATAAAGTTATCTCCAATGGTAACAACCTTGCTGCAGGAATGACTGTAAATTTAGTGACAGACGTACTTCAGATCAGCTCCCTGGATTAAACAGGGTCCAACGCCGTGACTGTTCTTCGCAACAGTGAAATAGCAAAATGCAGCTCGAGTTGTTACCTTAGTCAAAGTTCGCGTTGCACAACTCGAAATTAGCCACCAGTTTCCACGGAAGACTCAGAAATCTTTACGCTGGAAAAAAATGTTTCTACTCTGCGTATCACAATAACATCGTTAACCAACATTATGTTTTTCAACTAGTGCTTCGTTGGGATCCATATTCTGCAATCTTGCTGTATGTTGTTCAAGTCGTTTGTCAGTATCATAGATCTCATCAACAATTCTCTCCGGAGATTCCACACAGAATCACACCTGTACTATCTTCATTGTTGAATTATTTAGTCTTTGGACTACGCGCAAAAAATGCTCTATCGGTGGAGGAAATTGAATTTGCTCTAAAATACGACTGCTGACCTTGATTGCAATTTTTCATCTTCATCGCATCCTCAAATGGCCGACCAATCTCGGCTTCTGATTCTAACTTAAATTTAATCGACTTCAAAAGGTTATTAGGTTTAGTTAGGATAGCAGGAATTTCAATCGACTTTGACAGAAAGAAATGAATTCCGTGACTCGTGGCTTGACCTTGGGTACGAGATGTATATAGGACTGGAAGACATGTAGCTCTATTTTGCAACCTAACCCTTATGACGTGATCGCTCTGGTAAATATGAAGTAACATCAACAGTTGCACTTAATCGATCATGAGAATGCAGATGTTTCGTATACAGGTTCAGAATGATAATGATTCCGGCGAAGCCTTAAATGCCCCGAACAGCGATGGAGTTTGTTCGTGCTTTACTCGCTGGATTCCGCAACGCTATTTACTGAGTGCAACTATTGGTGTGAGTCATGGTTGAGCGCGACTCCTTATCAAGCAATGGTGTGAGCGGTCACACTACGACATACCGCCTACATGTTAGCTAAATATGTAACTCACAATTAAATGAAAAGTCATTCAATGTACAAATGTGTTTATTATTCATAGAATAAACAAATTAAACGTTTGGACGATAAAGATCTACACTTTTGCCAGCAGCTTTAGCCTACTCTAGCTAGGCCCAAGTTTCTAGTTTTCTATTCACAAATCTCTATTGACACATCTACATTGACAAATCTGTATTGACATATCTATATTGCTATCACTATGGACACAAATGTATATCTACAATTAAATATACTGTTGCGTGCAGCATTGACCTACCCAAGGTAGACCTAAAGACTCATACTGTTGCGGAAAGCGTTGACCTACCCAAGCCTATAAAACAAAACTGCGACGTGCTGTATTGACCTATCCTAGCTAAGCCTTAGGTTCTATACATCTTCGCGGGGCTTAGATCTACCCAGGTTATACCCAATAGTCTATGATGTTGCTTGCAGCAGAAGTCTGCTCCAGCTAGGTCTAAAGCCCTGTACAGTGGCGTGCAGAAAATATCTACTCTAGCTAGGTGTCATGACCTACACTAACCTAAAATAGCAAAGCTTAAATAACTATTCTGTTGCGTGCAGCTTAGACCTACCATAGTAAGGCATAAAGGCATATGCTGTTGCGTGCATCCAAGACGTTCCCTTGATAGGCCCAAAGACCTATGCTGTTGCGTGCAGCTTTGACCTAACATGACAGGGCCTACATACCTATATTTTAGTGTGCAGATATAGGTCTGTA
>SDVV010019290.1:0-13566 GCA_016164225.1 Gammarus roeselii | reverse complement strand
AACATGACGCCTGGTCTGGTGATGGATAAAGAGTGAACGACGATGTGTGAATGTCGATGCATTAATTGTCGATGTGCAAGCTTTACAAGACTGGTTCACACTGCTCACATTTCATGAGTTTACTGCTAACTGGTTCACACTGCTCACATTTCATGAGTTTACTGCTAATACAATTAATAAAATACAAAAGTGTATTCATAGATAGGACTGGGTGGAGTACGGCTACGATGCATGATATACCTTAATCGAGGGGGATCAAATTGATCCACTCCTGTAAGAGTTTCACTCCCGCAGTCCCAGAAGGTTGGAATTCACTTTGGGGGCAGATATCAAGTCCAGCAAACTAGGCTTTCATTGGTGGGGGGGTCCATTCATCCAATCTGATCGCATTCTCGGCACGGAGGAAATGTAGGAGCAAAATTAACATCAACATGTTAGAATACTTAGCATCTATCTCTCAAACACTATTTGGGCCCAACGTAACAATTCATTGACGTATCTGAAATACCAGTATTTCAATAGACAGAAGAATGCTAAGTCAAAGTACTACAACTGCGTATTGTCTGATTATTGAAGTTAATTATAAAGCTACGATGCATTTTGAATAAATAAATGGCAGCGAGTTCTGGTGGTGGGAAAATACAGAGTGTTCTCGACGATGACATTTCAGGAGCAATGGTTGACTGCAAAAGTTTTCCACTCATGAGGAGGCCACTCCCCTCCTCCCTCATGAGAAGGCCTCCTCCTCTGCTTTATTCCCCACCCTACTTCTTGTGACCCCTCCGTGTTTTGAACGTAGGCGCAGAAACTTAACTCGCCTTTCTACCCCACTGGCGCATGGGGCCATTTATCAAGTTTGGACACTGAGGCTGAACCTGGCAACTTTGCGCCGTGAATTAGGGCTATGCTCCAGAAAAGTCATGGGCTGGGACCTGCAGCGAGATGAAGGATATTAAAAGGGGGCTGTCTTTTTTTTTGTCCACAAGAGGGCGGATTTATCGCCTTAAGACACTCCACACCAATGCAGGATAGTCACCTTACATTGTAAGGTAATGGTACCGTGTTATCGTCGACGATTTGGTTGCATGTTCTCAAATATTTTATGCTCATAAATACCTCAAAATATTAGTTCCCAGTGGCACTAAACAAGGATTAGTTCCCACTGGTACTAAACCAGGATTAATTTTGGTACTAAACAAGGATTAGTTCCCACTGGTACTAAACAAGGATTAGTTCCCACTGGTACTAAACAGGATTAGTTCCCACTGGAACTAAACAAGGATTAGTTCCCACTGGTACTAAACAAGGATTAGTTCCTACTGGTACTAAACAAGGATTAGTTCCCACTGGTACTAAACAAGGATTAGTTCCCACTGGTACTAAACAAGGATTAGTTCCCACTGGTACTAAACAAGGATAAGTTCCCACTGGTACTAAACAAGGATTAGTTCCTACTGGTACTAAACAAGGATTAGTTCCCACTGGTACTAAACAAGGATTAGTTCCCAGTGGTACTAAACAAGGATTAGTTCCCACTGGTACTAAACAAGGATTAGTTCCCACTGGTACTAAGCAAGGATTAGTTTTGTCAAACACGAGTGGAAACCATACGTTGGTTCTAGATCATGAAGATTGTACTTACCTAAACCATACGTTGGTTCTAGTTCATGAAGATTGTACTTAACTAAATTCCCACAATTTTAGTTAAACTGATTCCGTGGGGAATTAAAGTTCAAAATTGTCATATAACATTTCAATTGTCAACATTTCATTTTCAAAGACCATAATGGCAGTACCAATGACCAGAGTGGCATTACTGACCATAGTGGCAGTACCGATGACCATAGTGGCAGTACCGACCATAGTGGCAGTACCGATGACCATAGTGGCAGTACCGACCATAGTGGCAGTACCGATGACCATAGTGGCAGTACCGACCATAGTGGCAGTACCGACCATAGTGGCAGTACCGACCATAGTGGCAGTACCGATAACCATAGTGGCAGTACCGATGACCATAGTGGTATTACCGACCATAGTGGTAATACCGACCATAGTGGCAGTACCGACCATAGTGGCAGTACCGATAACCATAGTGGCAGTATTGATGACCATAGTGTCAGTACCGACCACAGTGGCAGTACCGATGACAATGAAGAATGCTTCAATCCTTATGGTCTATTTTATTTTTGTTATTGTTGCTACACATCGTCTTATGATGGAATTCTTAATCAGCGTTTATAAGCGTTTACAAGTGTTAGAAGACATCATCAGGCCGTTTCTTTTCAAACTTGTCTGCCTTTAAATAGTAGAGAGAACGTTCCAGGAGTGGAGCGATAGAGGGAGCCTCTTGTATTGCATGGTAGCCGTAAACAGAGAAAGAATAGTAGAGAGATCGTTCCAGGAGAAGAGTGATAGAGGGAGCCTCTTGTATTGTATGGTAGCCGTAAACAGAGAAAGGGAATCAATGGAAGCTGATACTCAGAACAACTCAAATCAGCGCCTAAAAAATAAACACAAATCCACGATGCTGATTTGAGGAAGTCTCAGTTTAATTCTTGGTTAAACCAAGATGACCGGTATCATTACTGGACACCGTTTTGGAATGAGTACGTACCAATGCCGGGCACCTTTTGAAACGTGCTAGTGTCGATGCCGGTCATCATTTAACCGTACTGGTGTCGATGACGGCCACCATTTTAACCGTACTGGTGTCGATGCCAGACACCATTTAAATCCTACTGGTGTCGATGCCGGCCATCTTAACCGTACTGGTGTCGATGCCAGACACCATTTTAACCGTATTGGTGTCGAGGCCAGACATCATTTTACCCGTACTGGTGTCGATGCCAGACACCATTTTAACCGTACTGGTGTCGATGTCAGATACCATTGTAACCGTACTGGTGTCGATGCCAGACACCATTTTAACCGTTCTGGTGTCGATGCCAGACACAATTTTAACCGTACTGGTGTCGATGCCAGACATCATTTTAACCGTACTGGTGTCAATGCCAGACACCATTTTAACCGTACTGGTGTCGATGCCGGCTATCATTTTAACCGTACTGGTGTCGATGCCAGACACCATTTTAACTGTACTGGTGTCGATGCCAGACATCATTTTAACCGTACTGGTGTCGATGCCAGACATCATTTTAACCGTACTGGTATCGATGCTAGACACCATTTCTTAACGAATGCTGTCAATGATGCCAAGCACTGGAAGCCTGATCTATCAATAGACAACTCTGTACGAGAAGAAGCTACGCGTGATGTCAAAGGCAAAACGCGTGCCAACGATTTTGTAACCCTTATTCCTGTCGTACTGTTGTAACCCATAAGTTATTCCTGTTACTCTGTTGAAACCCTTATTCCTGTCACAATGTAGTAACCCAAAAGATAATCCTGTTACTCTGTTGTAACCCTTATTCCTGTCACACTGTTGTAACCCATAAGTTGTTCCTGTTACTCTGTTGTAACCCTTATTCCAGTCACACTGCTGTAACCCAAAAGTTATTCCTGTTACACTGTTGTAACCCTTATTCCAGTCACACTGCTGTAACCCATAAGTTATTCCTGTTACTCTGTTGTAACCTTTATTCCAGTCACACTGCTATAACCCAAATGTTATTCCTGTTACTCTGTCGTAACCTTTATTCCTGTTACTCTGCTGTACCCATAAGTTGTTCCTGTTACTCTGTTGCAACCCTTATTTCTGTTACTCTGTTGCAACCCTTATTTCTGTTACTCAGTTGTAACCCTTATTCCTGTCACACTGTTGTAACCCAATAGTTATTCCTGTTACTCTGTTGTAACCCGTATTCTTGTTACTCTGTTGTAACCCTTATTCCTGTTACTCTGTTGTAAACCTTATTCCTGTTACTCTGTTGTAACATTTCTCCTGGGACGCTCGTTTGGTCGACGTTTCCTTGCCTTTCATAACCTTTCAAACTTTGAAAATCTCGCCTCTAACTCAACGAATAAAGGTTGAGGTCTCACGCTCCAAGCGCATGCGGCCACGGGATAACTTTGGCAGCTCTGCATTGAACCTTCTCTAGTTTAAAACATATTTTCTTGAATCTGAGGACCTGAATAGGAATGTAAACTCGAGATATGGACTAACGAAAGCATTGTACAACACGGGAATACTTTGTACGAGGTAATACGAGAAGTCATACCAAGCCTTTAATTTGTTTTTTTTTGGCAGCATCGTTACAATGCGTGCTGCTGTAAAAATCCTTACTAATGATATCAAGTTGATCTATTCTCTCTTCGGTGACGGGAACGGAATACGAATGGATTAGCTTAACACAAACATAGATAAACACAAGTAAACTGATATCATAAGACAGGGGAACACCTCACAAGTCGTCACACAATAGAGAGGTGTTTTACGAGAGGTGACAATATAACAATAATAACTTAAACGCTCACCTCCCTTCTCAAGGTCCGGAGTCAATGCTATGTTTCGATTCATAAAACTAACATCGAACACCGTAAGATTCAACAATAGGCAGCTTTTTGATTATTCGATTATCCAATATACGAGCCAATATCACCCCTTTGGACGGGTAGTTTCTATTCCAGGTGACATAGACGAATAAATTCATGGAATATGTCGTTGTCTAATATGAGAGTAGGGGGTAGTATAATCTGAGGGTAACATGCTGAGCTGCTAATGAAAACACTTTAGAGGGTTTACAAGTGTTTACAAGTGTAAAAAGACTCCAACATACCTTTTGGACCAAACTGAGTTGCCTTTAGATAGTAAGAAAATTAGTGGTGAAGAATCATGTATCTGTGTATTTTATGTTTAATAGATCACAAAATGTAAAGTTTGTAAAAGAAATCAGCATTTAACGATGATACTCGAAACAACTCAAATCAGCACCTGAAGAGAAAGCCACCGACCCAACGGCTGGTCGGAGATTGTCACAGTTTCATTCCTCGTTAAACCAATGCTGACCGGCGTCATTGCTAGACACTATTTTGCAACGAGCAGGTACCAATGCCGGGCACATTTTTTTCAGTGCTAGTGACAATAAAGGGCACTAATTTACCCGTACGCGTGTCTATGCCGGACAACATTTTTCACGAATATACTGGTGAGAGTGCTATAGGTGGGCGATTTTGGTAGAATTTCTGGAACCGTAACTTAAACGTTTCGATTGTATCGCTGTTCACAACTTCCGAGGGAAGTCTGTTTCCTTCTTCGACAGCCCTACTATACGTGAAAAAAATTGCGCGTGATATCGAGTGTGAAACGTTCGCCAGCAATTTTGTATCCATTATTCCTGGTCACTCCATTCGCATTTAAAGTGAAAAGGCCTGCCGCTCAACGTTTTCCTTACCCTTCATAATCTTCCACACTTTGATCATGTCACCTCTGACTCTACGTTTCATTAGTAAATAATGGTTGAGTTCGTACAGTCTCTTTTCGTACGATTTATTGCGCAGCGAAGGGATAAGTTTGGTAACTCTACGTTGAACCTTCTCTAATTTAATAATGTGTTTTCTAAGGTGTGGTAACCAAAATTGGAGAAAAAAATCAAGGTGCGGTCTAACAAATGCATTGTATAACCTGAGAATACTGTTTCTGCTCTTGTACGAGATTCTGCAGTACATCATACATAACATTTTATTGCCTCTTTGACAGAATCGTTATTTAATTTGATTTGGGCCTCATTTCCACCAGAGCCTCAACGTGAGTCATAATAGGCTCCCCCGTAGGGCGCGGCAGTACCGTTATATTGAATGCTGCTTTTCAAGTCGTTACTAATAATGACATCTAAATCTCTCTCTTCGGTGACAGGTATCGTTTCTTTCCGGACATTGAATATTCGTATTTAGGGTTATGGTGACCAATGTGCATAGCTTTACACTTGTCGACGTTGAATTTCATTCGCCAATTTTCTGACCAATAAACAATTTTGTTCATGTTTAGTTGAATTTGGTTTGCACTTTTCCTCCTAGCTTGGTATCTTCTGCAAACTTGCTAATGTTTGAGAGGAAGTTGCTATTGAGATAGTTTATGAATATTGTGAAGAGAACTGGACCTAACACAGATCCTTGAGGCACGCCACTTGTAACTTTACCCCAATTGAATGAAGCTCCATTAAGTACGACTCCCTGCCGTCTGTCAGTGAGCGAGCATTTCACCCAGTTATTGAGTTGGGAAGAACAATAAAATGGTTCTTTACCGAGTAACATATAGAGTGTTCGTTGTCAGGTTATAAATCTGATGCGAAGAAAAATACCGAGATCTAACGATTATATAACATGAGCTACCATATACGGAAATAAATTGAGCGTAAAAGAAAATTGCTATAACATGCATGAGTTCGAGTACACCTTCGGACCAGTCTGTATGTCATGCTTGCAAAATCATAGTGGGTAAATTTATCAGCAATAGCTGTCCCAGAGAATAGACCAAAACTCTCCATTAAAACACGCCCCAAAATTTAGAAAATATCTCCCAAAATAGTTGATAAAAATGAGGACAATTAAGAAAAAACTTGTAGAGGCGCTCACAATATCAATAGCGAGATTTTTAAAAACTTGTACAGATTACTTCCCAGAACCGAATACAGTACAAACTGGCCCCCAAGGACAGCTAGTGCACACCGAGTGACGTCGTCGTGAATGTACCCACTTATAATAGGATCGACTCGCGCCACACATAGGAGCTCACTAGGCTGACGTTAGAACTCAGGGGAGATAGACCCCCTTAATCAAATTTAATATAATATGATCAACAAACATTGATGACATGGGCAGAGAATCAAAAAAATAATAATAGGGTGATGTATGTATCATGACCAGTTTTAGCTTGCGTTACCTGCAATTCAATCCCCACCAACACAGGGGGGACCCCAAGACGCTGGGCCTGACTGGCTGTGACTCACATGTACGATGAGTCCTAAAATAGCCCCTCGACATTGCCTTACTTAGCATAAAGGGAGTCCTCAAATGGTGTCCTTTGGACAGAGGATTCCTAGTGAGCCTTCAAAGGTCCTGAAGCACGAGATCAAGGGGGACTGGCGAAGAATTCGGGGCTGGATACGAGTCTTGCTGCCCCGATGGGTATACCCAGCGCCCTCTGATCTATGTATGTACATAGTAGTTGTTGTATTAGTAGTAGGCCAGGGACGGGCTGAAGAGTCCATTCTAGCAGTACTCCAAAAGTTTATTTGCGTACATGACTGTATATCGATCATTCCGATACTTATCCACTCATCCTTCTTCTAATTTCCTTCCTCCCCCTCTTCCATTCTTCCAGTCCAGAGCATCCCCTTTTATTTTTTCAAAGGAGCTCATCCCTGATCATGATAATTTAAAGTCAGAACCAACAGCAATCAGTAACACTCACAGCCAATACTCAGCGCCACTACTCACCGCCTCCACTCACCGCCACCACTCATCGCAACTTCTCCCCACCTCTACTCACTGCCATCACTCACCGCCAGTATTCACCGCTACCACTCACCGCTACAACTCACCACCTCCACTCACCGCCATCACTCAGCTCCACGACTCACCGCCTCCACTCGACGCCACCACCAACCGCCAAAAACTCATCGCCACAACTCACCGCCACCCCTCACCGCCACCACTCACCGCCACCACTCACCACCACCACCACTCTCCATCACCACTCACCGCTACAACTCACCGCCACTACTCACCGCCACCACTCACCGCCACCACTCACCGCCACCAATCACCGCTATCACTCATCGCCATCACTCCGCATCACCACTCACCGCTACCACTCACCGCCACCACTCATGGCAATCCCTTACCGCCACAACTCACCGCCACCACTCACCGCCCACTCAGCGTCACCACTCAACGCCACCACTCAGCGCCACCGCAACGTCCATAATATCATCACCACTACCACTTTAAATCTCAGCCAACACGACGCACTTATCCCAAAGGTTCGGTCGCCACAATCACCATCCGCCACTCACCATTACCTCAGACTTCGTCCCCACCATCACCACCCTTGTGTCGTTAATCTCCCTGAAGCGCTATCACCACCAACACCACTAGCACAGCGCCCTTCTCCTAAAGGCTTCACCACCACTCTCCATTTAACCTCTTCCCCCTCCCTGCATCACCATACTATCGCATCACCACCACCACCACGACACCCTTCTACCAAAGGCTACGTCACCATCACCACCAACACTCCCCTCTCAACATCACCACAGAGTCGCCCTACTCCCTCAAGCCTCCTCACCTTACATGGGTTCATTTTAGCTCCCTCAACTTCAGTCCCATCCCGGCCTCGCCAGGCCTCTTACGGCCCCCACACTGTGGTCAAGCCACTGACGGCCTCGCCACACTACCACCAGACTCCTCACTACCCCTTCACACGGGCGTCAGCTCCCACACGGCCCCTCCGCACTGTCGCCAGACCGCGGACGGCCCTCCACCTTGTCGCCAGGCCCTCACACGGCCCCTTCACATTGTCAGCAGGGACCTTAGTCAGGAGGAGGACAGGCAGCAGCGGCCGCTCGCCAGAATGTCCTTGTGGGCTCTTGACTGGCCGCTGGAGAATAGAATTCTATGAGAAATAATCTTTCAAGGGGCTTCCTATTATTTTTTAGATTGAGGAGTTTACATTTGTGCCTAATTATTTAAAAAATCGAAATAGTACTCTAAATCTTCCTCTCCTCAAGTGTAAGGTCATTTTTCTTATTTTTTTAAATTATTTCATTGTCAGCTTGGCCTATTACGAAGCAAGTAGTGATAGTCAGCATTTATAGAACAGTGCTGCCATTGCAAGAAGATACCTTCATTAATACAGTTCTCATGATTCTTCCAGATTCCCAGATTACGGATCCTGGAATATAATGACGAGTTAGTACAAAACTCCTCAGCAAAAGTCGGATATTACCAATGAAATCTCTAAGCTGGTCCAGAACATAGACGCCCCCTCTCCCGTCCTGCATAAACCCAGTCCTGCTCTTCGTCACATGTCAGAGTCCAATGTCCCCCTCCCCTCCTCCATTAGCCCAGTCCTGATCTCCGTCACATGCCAGAGCCCACTATCCCCACACCCCTTCCTTAGAGCCTCCTTTTCCGCATACCGCAGTGGCGACGCCGACGGCAGACTGGCGAGGCTCAGGGTCACAGGGGGGGCCCTGGGCACGGGGCACGGAGCACAAGCTGAGGAGCTGGGCATGCGTTGAGGAGCGCTGTGTAACGCTAAGCATGAGCAGAGCAGTGCTCGACATGCACATATACTTGCTGAGCATGAGCTTAGCAGTGCTATACGATGCTTGGTAGGAGCCTCTCAGCTTAGTGAAACGATCAACAGGCTCAGGAACGCAATGTGACTCTAAACGAGCTTACGAATGCTGGGAATTGGTTTAGCAGCGTCGTGTTACGCTGCTCACAGAATTGTTCCAACAACAGCATGATGCTTCACAGCACCGTGATATGCTGAACTAGAGAAGGAATGCTGAGCACAAGCTGAAAGAAACGGTACAACGCAGATCGAGCTTGGAAGCTCTGCGAAGTGCTAGATGAGATTTTAAAAATACATGTCTCGCTAGGCCCAGACCTTAGAATGCTGAACATGAGCTTAGGAGCGGAATGTTGAGGAAATACGGGCTCAGGTATGATGATAGCTGAATTGTACAGCGGTATCAAAGGTAGTACAAGCTCTGGGATGGGTACTAGCTCCGGGATGGGCTCTAGCCCTGTGTTGGGTACTAGCTCTGAGATGGGTACTAGCCCTGGGATGGGTACTAGCTCTGAGATGGGTACTAGCCCTGGGATGGGTACTAGCTCTGGGACGGATACTAGCTCTGGGATGGGTACTAGCTCTGGGATGGGCTCTAGCCCTGGGTTGGGTACTAGCTCTAAGATGGGTACTAGCCCTGGGATGGGCACTAGCTCTGGGATGGATACTAGCTCTGGGATGGGTACTAGCTCTGGGATGGGTACTAGCTCTGGGATGGGTACTAGCTCTGGGATGGGTACTAGCTCTGGGATGGATACTAGCTCTGGGATGGGTACTAGCTCTGGGATGGATACTAGCTCTGGGATGGGTACTAGCTCCGGAATGGGTACTAGGCCTGGGATGGATACTACCTCTGGGATGGGTACTAGCCCTGGGATGGATACTAGCTCTGGGATGTGAACTAAATCTGGGATGGATGCTAGCTCTGGGATGGGTTCTAGTTCTGGGATGGGTACTAGCTCTGGAATAGGTACTAGCTCTGGGATAAGAACTGGCTTTGGGGTCAGTACTAGCTCTGGGTAGTTACAAACTCTGGGGTAAGAACTAGCTCTAGGGAAGTTACCAGCTCTGAAGGCGGTGTGGGTACTAGCTCTGGGGTGAACACTACCTCGAGAGCGGTTGCAAGCTGTGAGGTGGGAAATAGCTCTGTGGTTGATCCCAGCTTTGGGCTAATTACAAGTTCTGGGATGGTTACAAAGTAGCTTGGGTGTGTACTAGCCATTGTGCACAAAAGTCAAACAGGATTCACAAATATTGACCACTGTGCATCTGAACGCTGTGGCTAAATTAAAGAGAAGTTTGGAGAAGATAATGCACTGCGAGTAGCTTGCCTAAAACAAAAATGAATCGAAGGTTTAAAGTACCCTGAGACACTAAGTTTTAACATATGATACTGGCACTTATATCATGAAAGTGTTTCTCAGTCCAGGACATCGAAGAGAGAATATTGTGACTGTTCATAGAGGGCGCGGTTATATAAATGCCCTAAAAAGTACTACCTAGATGTAGGGACGTCCAAAACAATACACGGTAATAAAACAAAGCTCCCTGTTTTTGGAGCCTTTAGTTCATCAAGGCCCATGCAAAAAAATCAATATTGTAACAATCTCGAGCGGCAGGTCTAGAGGGTCAAACATCGTCCAAGCTATTTCCTTTCGAGACCACCTCCTTTGTGGCCTCTCCTCTGCTGGTATCGAATAACGAACACCTTACTCTCTCTGGCCTTGGAGCAAGTAACACCCTACTCTCTCTGGCCTTGGAGCAAGTAACACCCTACTCTCTCTGGCCTTGGAGCAAGTAACACCCTACTCTCTCTGGCCTTGGAGCATGTAACGCCTTATTCTCTCTGGTCTTGGAGCAAGTAACACCTTACTCTCTCTGGCCTTGGAGCAAGTAACACCCTACTCTCTCTGGCCTTGGAACAAGTAACACCCTACTCTCTCTGGCATTGGAGGTAGTAAAACCCTACTCTCTCTAGCCTTGGAGCAAGTGACACCCTACTCTCTCTGGCCTTTGAGCCAGTAACACCCTACTCTCTCTGGACTTGCAACAATTCTGATGCAGAACTCTTGAGAAGCTTATGGCGTTTCATAATAGAATCATCCCAACCCTGTGAGGGATTTATTCTGTAACGGACATTAATGACGTAGAGAATTACGTTACGTGCTGAGGCTCGTTCATCCTCCTGATGGTTTGGATGGTAGCAGTGATATTGTCCTCCTGATGGTGTGGATAGTAGCAGTGATATTTCCCTCCTGATGGTGTGGATGGTAGCAGTAACATTCTCCTCCTGATGGTGTGGATGCTAGCAGTGATATTTTCCTCCTAATGGTATGGATGGTAGCAGTGATATTTTCCTCCTGATGGTGTGGATGGTAGCATTGATATTTTCCTCCTGATGGTGTGGATGGTAGCAGTTATATTTTCCTCCTGATGGTGTGGATGGTAGCAGTGATATTTTCCTCCTGATGGTGTGGATGGTAGCAGTGATATTTTCCTCGTGGTAGTGTAGATGGTAGCAGTGATATTTTCCTCGTGATGGTGTGGATGGTAGCAGTGATATTTTCCTCCTGATGGTGTGGGTGGTAGCAGTTATATTTTCCTCGTGATGGTGTGGATGGTAGCAGAGATATTTTCCTCGTGATGGTGTGGATGGTAGCAGTGATATTTTCTTACTGATGGTGTGGATGGTTGCAGTGATATTTTCCTCCTGATGGTGTGGATGGTAGCAGTGATATTTTCCTCGTGATAGTGTGGATGGTAGCAGGAATATTTTCCTCCTGATGGTGTGGATGCTAGCAGTGATATTTTCCTCCTGATGGTATGGGTGGTAGCAGTGATATTTTCCTACTGGTGGTATTGATGGTAGCAGTAATATTTTCCAGATAATGGCATGAATGTTAGCAGTGATATCTTCTTCGTAATGGTATGGATGGTAGCAGTGGTATTTTCCCCGTAATAGTATGGATGGTAGCAGTGATATTTTCCCCGTAATGGTATGGATGGTATCAGAAGAAAATTCGGTTTCGATTGAGGATTCTCTATATTCTAGAACGCTCATGTTTTGCTCTCTTCACTAGCCCCTTAACGTCCGACATTCATAACTCAATCAGTGTATTATTATATCGGCTCCAGCCTTAAATGCAGGCAATACTTCAATGTCAAGCCGTGACAACAAAATCATCATTGTTACAATGTTTTCGTCACTATGAGTAAATATTTCAGATTGAACATTTCCGACTGTTGATTATGCGTGTTATTAGAGGAGGCTTCCACTCATAGCGAGTATTCTGAAACAATGAGTCCTTCTTTGAAATCTGGGGAAGTTTGCAAGGTTTCCCTTGAAGTTGTCATGTCGCACTTCTCTGTTAGCGCGCTCTTTTAGAGGTCAAGATCTCCAAGGCTAGGCCAGAGCCCGCATACTTCTCACTATTGTATACACCTACCCCTACCGTCCCTCCCCTTCTGCCCCCTCCATCCTCATAGGGGTTTTCTGGAACAACCTTATTCCACGGTGGGGGAAATTCTCCTTAAGTCACCACGTACTTTTCCACGACAGCAGGGTCGCGAATGGTCGCCATGACAGTCACGGTAGGGGGAGGGGGAGGAGGGTGAAGAGAAGGAGGGGGGTAAAACCGTACTCATCAGCAAGGGTGCTTAC
The DNA here is from genome assembly GCA_016164225.1 of Gammarus roeselii. Classification (NCBI taxonomy): domain Eukaryota; kingdom Metazoa; phylum Arthropoda; class Malacostraca; order Amphipoda; family Gammaridae; genus Gammarus; species Gammarus roeselii. The sequence continues at coordinate 646 of SDVV010019290.1, read as the reverse complement.
CACACTCTTCACACCAACAGTCACTAATGAACTACAAGTTTGGCAATGTGGCATGTGTCGATGATGCGATAACAAACTGAATTGCATGCACCTTTCGGTTGGCATTGGTTGTAGATGGTTTGCATACACTGACATTGGTTGGGATTTTTTTTCATTGGTTGGTATTATTTTGGATTTCATAGCACTGTTCTGCCTTCGTTGAGATTGATTAGTTGGCATCGTTTAGCCTTGCTTGTTATTGTTTGGCACTGCCTGGCACTGCCTGACATTGCTTGGTATTGTTTAGCATTGCTCGTTACTGCTTGTCACTGCTCGTCACTGCCTGACATTGCTAAGCATTGTTTGTCACTGATTGTCACTGCTTGGCACTGCTTGGCACTGCTTGGCACTGCTTGGCACTGCTTGGCAATGCTTGGCTCTGCTTGGCGCTTCTTGCTATTGCTTGGCATTGCTCGGCATTGCTTGACATTGTTTGGCACTGCCTGACATTCCTTGGCATTGCTTAGCATTGCTTAGCATTGCTTAGCATTGCTTAGCATTGCTTAGCATTGCTTAGCATTGCTTAGCATTGCTTAGCATTGCTTAGCATTGCTTAGCATTGCTTAGCATTGCTTAGCATTGCTTAGCATTGCTTAGCATTGCTTAG
>SDVV010019289.1:0-13566 GCA_016164225.1 Gammarus roeselii | reverse complement strand
TGTATATAAACATTATGCTCTGCAACAGTTGCTAAACGTAATGCGCTGCAATAGTTACTAACATTTTGTTTTGCAACCATTACTGAACATTTTTCTCAATAACAGCTAGTAAACATCATGCTTTGTTACAGTTACACAACTTAATATTGTGTCATGGTTAGAAGACATTATAAAACGTTATAGTTACTGAATTCTTGTTTTGCAGTAGTTACTAAACATTATGCCTTGCAACAGTTTGATATTTTAATGCTTAACACTAGTTATGTATTATTTGGCTTTTAGAAGATACTGAACATTATGCTTGGGATGAATAGCTACACATTTTGCTGTGCCACAGTTACGTAAATGAACGCCTTGCAATAGTTACCTAACATTTCCCTTTGTAACAGTTACTGAGTTACTAACAGTTACTAACCTTAATTCCTTGCAATAGTTACTTAACCTTATGTTTTGCAACAGTTACTAAGCTTAATACCAGCGAGAGTTACTAAGCGATATGCTTCACAACAGTTACTAAGCTTAATACCAGCGAGAGTTACTAAACGATATGCTTCACAACAGTTACTAAGCTTAATACCAGCGAGAGTTACTAAACGATATGCTTCACAACAGTTACTAAGCTTAATACCAGCGAGAGTTACTAAACGATATGCTTCACAACAGTTACTAAGCTTAATACCAGCGAGAGTTACTAAACGATATGCTTCACAACAGTTACTAAGCTTAATACCAGCGAGAGTTACTAAACGATATGCTTCACAACAGTTACTAAGCTTAATACCAGCGAGAGTTACTAAACGATATGCTTCACAACAGTTACTAAGCTTAATACCAGCGAGAGTTACTAAACGATATGCTTCACAACAGTTACTAAGCTTAATACCAGCGAGAGTTACTAAACGATATGCTTCACAACAGTTACTAAGCTTAATACCAGCGAGAGTTACTAAACGATATGCTTCACAACAGTTACTAAGCTTAATACCAGCGAGAGTTACTAAACGATATGCTTCACAACAGTTACTAAGCTTAATACCAGCGAGAGTTACTAAACGATATGCTTCACAACAGTTACTATGCTCAATGCCTTGCATGAGTACCTACACAATATGCTCAGCAACAGTAACTGAACAGCATGTAAATGGGGCCGACTGTGACTGGTAGACCGCACAGCAAACATTGCAAATTATGCAGCATTACTGCCGTATCTTCTGAACAACCAACTATTGTTATTTTGAGCAATATGACCCCTAATCATCTAAAATGTTCACACCATGGAGCTTAATATTTTCACTATGACCACACTTCCCACAATATGACCTTTAGTCTGATCAATATTCCCATTACGTCCCATGCCAGAAGCCCCCCTCCCTTCTCCCCTTCATTGCTTGGGGACCCCATCGTCCTTTCTAATCCCCGACCAACTTTATAGCAGCCCCATCCTCACAAACGTAGACGATTATCGCACCGCACAAATTAGCGTTCATCATCACTGTACCACCATATCGGGACACGCGGGAGCATGTGAGCTTCCAAGTGGGGGCTCGGAAGTGCTCCAACTAACAGCAGCAAAAGAATGTTAGATTTGGTTTGGAATTTTAAGTGTCGAAAATCAACTGTATCTGTTTGTTTAAACTTTCTTGTGTATATCCAGTCGTTTAAAATCCACCTTCAATGAAATTCGAACCCGAGGTCCAACATGCAATTTAACATAGCAAAGTGAATCAAAGCCCAGGAAACGTAACCGAAAAACGTCAGATTTCAAACGTTGAGCTAACTTTCTTTCCACCCACACCGCGCTCTGAGGGCCGACGGCGGCGCCATCTCTGGAGTGAGATGGACAGCGATAACGTGCGCCCGAGTACCGCTCCCTTGGGCACACTTCCATTTTTGCCAGCATAAACTACTGCAACTGCCGGTAATGATAATCTTGAGCTCGTGTGAAGGAGGGAGGGAAAAATTGGCATCGTCCCGGTAATGAAAGGGGACGTGAGCACGGTGTTGAACAGCGCTTCGTGTCCTCACGGGGACAGCTTCGATAAAGATGGTGAGGACTTGTTACATTTCAGAAAGGCTTCCTAGTTTCTTTCAGTTCGTGTTTTCAAATTAGACTGTGGACATGAACGATTATTTATAGCTGAGTAGGAGTGTAAGTCAAAATAAATAAAAATTATATCGTCATTATTTCGGCATAATCGTCTTGATTAAATTAAAGGAAGAGTTCAAAACTTCGCAAGAATTTAAACTCGCCTTCTCAAAAGCGTTTATGATTTCTGCAGAAACTACGAATCAATATTTTTTCACAGACAGACGTCTTTTCTTCATCTTATTCTAGTTCTTGGTACGACTTATTCGATGCAGAAAAGGCCGCTGTTCGTGTATCAAGTTTACCAAAGCAAAACATTCACAATATGACTTAGAAGCCCTTATCACATCAATCCTCTCAATGTTGTACTACGAGGTTATTTCCCGTTCATATTTTTTCCCCGTTCAACTCAATTCTTGAAATATTTGTCGTCCCAACAGTCGTCCCAACACATGTAGATAATCTTTTACACTTAACCAGAACTATTCCTCCGACATACGAATAACCATCTCCTTCATATCCAACCATTTCCAATATTTCCATGATATCTTCGATATTTCTAACCCCGAACTTTTGTGCCAACTCTTACCCAAGGTACATACTGACAAGCAGCAACGTCTTGATAAATTATCAATGAACTTGTGTTGTCATTTTCTTGCTTACCCAAGACCACCGACGTCATAATCGATTCTAAAATTCAACTACTTGCTAACCTGAACCCTCCTCAAACCTCACCATGCAACGACATCCAACTGTTCTCTATCAGCACTACCTTCCTACCCTTTAAATGCCAGCCCGCCTACCTAAATCAAAATCTTACATGAACCCTGACTCCACCATCTTAAACTCTATACCCAAATGCAAAGAAAAGTATATATCAACCTTTCCCTGTACCTGCATCATTTGACCAGCCCACAGAAGTCCTAGCTCCCAAACTTTGATATCCCAGGCAACCTTACCCGGCAATATGGCTGGCGGCTCTTAAGCAGATTGCTTGGGCGTCCCACACTGCTGCTATATTAGGCTGTCCTAGTGGGATGTGCTGCCGTGATCACTAAGTGCTATAAGCGCCTGTCGAACGACGGTGCCAGCAGACTTTGAATAGGGGGGGGGGAGGAAGAGGTAGGTTAGGATCGGTGTGAGGGAATTTTGGGTGGATTTCATGAATAGAAAATATGGAAAATTAGGACATCATATGAATGGCATACACGTGGATGCCGGGAAATTATACAGGTAATAGTTTGGAAGGTATGCGTGGAAGGCTATAGGTGTAGCGATGTGTACACAAGTCTGTGTTCATGAGGAAAAGCAAGGAGAGAAAGAGTAGGATTAGGATTTGAATTAAATGAAAAAAATGAGTGACGTTGAAGTTTATAGAAGAAGATGGAGAAGAATGAATTTGTGCTGCATTGATTTAGTTAATAGTCCTAAAAATTACTAAATATCTTTATGTGAGAAAAAAAAATCCCGAGGTATCTTATTTTGGGCAAAGGCATCCAGGAAATAATTGGAGACTGAAAGACAACATACACGAAAGCGAAAGAACGTGTATTTTAGCAAACTCAATTAGCTTAAACATCAATTTATTCATAGTGAATACAAATGAAATAAGAATCAAAAAGGATACCAAACTTAGTATGAAATCATATTTTAATTAAAATCAGACGTTACGGATTATCCATAGTCTATCGTCAGTGAATATAAAAACTGCAAAAGGAAACAGTACAAACAGCGTTAGAGGTAAAGTACCAACATTTGTGAGAACAGAGGGAAAAAATGCGTGAAAAATATATTTTTACTTATAAAATAAGTATATGCACTATAAGCAACAATAATAAGGCCGAGGCACAATTAATGAGCAGCTGATCCTTCCTACCTCCCCAGGAGATGACTCCCCACATTACTATAATTGAATTGACAGCTGTTTGGTAATAATTTATTGAGGGCAATAATTTTCTAATGTAAATTGATCCAAATAAAATGAAATAATATATAATTATTGTGCGGAAGAATTATAAACGGTCAATAGACTAATATGCATTCTACTGATTGTTTGATTTTGTGCCGTAACTGACAGCGCCTGACGAGCCCTTCCAGTTTGGATACGACTGTGAATACGTCCAGTTAGATTTGGGGTGGATGGATGATTATACATTTTATAGATCATTAAAATTTTATTTTAGTATGTCATTCTTTCTAATATCGAGGGCTCTATTATTTATCTGTGCCCTTTTTCATCGTGATCAATTTTGGATTAGTTATATAATTATGTGTCGTTAGACGCCCGCAGGGGCCCTAGGTGGACTATGCGGTGTGTTAGTTTTCTGTTAGTCTAGTCCAACCTTCGGTGGGAGAATTTAAGCTCTCCCGGGCGCCTAATGAATGTCCGAGCACAGCTAGGCGTTTTGATGGCTAAATGATGAAATAATGTTGATGTTGGTCTTAGAGATTGAAAGTCTTGAATGGCACTGTGCGTGGAGGGGACGAGTCGAGTCGAGGCAGGTTGAGGCGATTGGAGACGAGTCGACTGGCGAGGCGACGAGTCGAGATGAATCGAGGCTGGTTGAGACTAGGTGACCCGGGAATGGGGTGTACTCGTGGGACCACCGGGGCTCTCGGAACTCGGGTGTTTCGGGAACCCAGGTACTTGGAAGGCTGGGAGGTTTTGGGGGGACTCACTTGGACCCTTTCGAGGCCCATTGGGACACCCTTGAGACCCTCTGGGACCCCTTTGAGAAACTTTGGGACCCGCTTGAGGCCCCTCTGAATCCTGTGACCCCTGCTCCTCCCTCTGCACGCTGTAAAACCCATACCCAGAGAAGTGTATGTATGTGAAATGCTTGGGGAGAACAATCAACCATTGCAGTCCGCGGATTACTGGCGCAGAGGACGAGGGTCGTGTCGAGGCTGGTCGAGGTGCGTCGAAATCAGCCGAAACATGTTGAGGCGAGTCGAGTTAGCCTCAACGAGCCGAGACTGGCCGAAATGATTCGATATAATGTAAGTAAATTTGTGCGGGAGTTCCTGTTTGTGATTTTGTGAATGGGTGTTTTTTCTTCAGTCTGTGCTCGCTCGCGCGAGCATGGACCATAGGTAAGTTCTGAGGTTGACCTGGACTGCGTAACTATGAACCTTGCGACGCGTTGCGATTTGAGTTGATCTAATCTGTGAAGCCATTGACTTTGACGATACTATCTGTGCGCACTGGCGCGCGTGCATATTGCTCTTGGAGTTCTGAATGGTTGGAGGCGGGAATTCATTTCGTCTGAGTCTGTATCTTACCTGAATAACTAAAATGTACCTCTACTTAACTAGACCACGTAGCTGTAAACATTGTATTGCGTAGCTGTCGAAGCTGACTTTGTCCGTGTAGCCGTAAGCCTTGTACCAGTCCCAACAATGATACCTGTGCGCACTAGCGTTCGTACATATTACTCTAGAAGTTCTAAATGATTGGAGGCAAGGATTTGTCCCGTCTGAGTTTTACCTGAATAAACGAAGTGTATTGCGGTCGACCTGGACAGCGTGGTGGTCTAGGTCGTGTTGCGTTGCTTTCGGAGCTGACTTTGTCCGAACTAGTCTCGACGATGCTACATGTACGCACTAGCGTGCGTACATAGTACTCGTAAGATTATAAACGATTGGAAGCGGAGGTCCGTTTTGTCTAAGCGTTTGCTTATGCGCACCCGCGTGCGTCTGACATTGCTAATATGTTCAACTTTTTCTAACGTTATATGCGTTGTTTTTTCCTCGCACATTGAGCCGTGCGAGCCTACTGGAATCCATGATCATCGAGCCCTACGGGGAAGCCGATTATGACTCGCGTTGAGGCTCTGGTGGAACTGAGGATCAAATCAAATCAACTCAAATCCACTTAGAGCACGAGTAGTGTAAATTGTCCATAAACGCATTTCGAGGCAGTTTTATCGACGGGCGTACGGACGAGCGACTTTGGGGCGGCCATGTTGGCCGGAGTCAGCGGCGGACGGTAGGGCGCGACCGGAACTGGTTTTGGCGCGTGAGTCTTCTAACGAGCGGAGGGGGTGAGGGCGGAAGAGGCGGACGGACGGTCAGCTTATATATGTTAATAGCTTGTCAATGGGTTATATAAATAGAACGTATACATATAGGTATTTGCATTTCAATGCTGGGCATACTGTGTTGCAATTCCATTGCATGTCATGTTGCATATATGCAGTTCAATGCATGTCCTCTGAATATTTAGTGGTATTGATGACATAAATTTATAAGGTTATTTTTATTGAAATAAATCTAACAGTAACATAGCAATTTACAAGCAGTATTATAGATTGAAAATCCCACACTCTCCGGACACATTCATGATGTTTTTTTTTCAACCGTGGTATCGTTTCTACGTCGTTCGCTATTGATCAATTTACACGGGGTATAGATTCAATTAGTTTGATGTTATTTTCCAACGATTGTATTGTCAGTACTTTTGAACTCTGTTTTACTTACTCTTGCAGTAACTCCTTCGTTAGTTTTCTCTGTTTCGAGCTATCGCGCACATGGAAAAAGATACCAAATAAACAGGTGACTGAAACATTCCTTCAAAAGGAGAAAGAGACCGAGAGTTTTAGTATGTGTATTTCAGCTTTGTATGTTCTCTGTAGAGTTTTCATCTCCAATGCAATCTGTTCCTTATTTTATACAATATCGAAATATTAGGATATATTACGTTTGTGTCTGCAAAATAAAACATTATTTCAGGTATAATTTAGTTGATTTTAGTATTTAATATATCTTCTTACATCCTGGTACAATGTTTGACGTGGATATTATAGATATAGAAGATTAAATTTGTTACATACTTGGTCTTGTTGTTACTTAATTGCATATTCAGTGTAGGAACATACTTCAATGTTTTGGAGGGGTTAAAGTGTCCCCAAGGCAAAAACTTGTTTGTTATGTTTATTTGTATTGTTATGTGAAAACTTTTCAAGTTGTGATAATCAGGTAAAATGCAAGGTGAAACAAATTATTAAACAGTGGTTTATAGTATTATTTTGAAAATAAAACAAAGTAACATGACAAAAGTTACTCCCGCAATAAAGCACTGAACATTGATTGTAATCTAACGGACACAACGGAACAAAAGTGTAAAAGAACAGCAAAAATAAATGTGGTATAAGTGTAGAGCGTGAGCGTAAAACGAAAAGGCGACGCAAAGGCGAAGACCCACCCTGTAAGGAGATACAAAAAACGGGACATAAATACTGAGGAATTACAGTTAAGTAACAACCTAGGGAACACATATTAACGTTGAAGGGCAATATCACACGCCTATATCATTCACAGACCTAAATCATTCTTACCTCCGCCCAATGAATCCGCTATTAAAGTGTAATGCGTTCGTAACTTCAGACCTACACCATGAAATAAATAATCATGGGAGGGCCTTGAGTATGTGTATGAAATGATCCCCCAATAAGGGAACAACTCTAACTTATGGTCCCTCCAAAGAGGCAGGGTGTCCTAATACCTTGACCTCATAGGCATAAAAAAAATTAGGCCGGTAACTAATTCACAGGCTCCTCCCATCTTTCTGTTTACAATTTACGATACCCCTGAGCTCAACACTACCCTTCTACGTTATTGGATACCGGCTACACAATGCTGGATTGTCAAGTTTAACAGGATGTCAAAATGACCCTCAACTCGTCAACGTCTCCTACGTCCTGTAATCCATAGTGGGGAACCACCTGCTTTTGTAGGTGAACCGAAAAATATGCAAGGCAAGGGATTTCTTCGTGTAACTTAAGCTAGGGTTAACAGGCCTAGGACCTAAAGTTTCTCGAGCATACACAAGCAGCTCTTTATTGTAATATTCGGGTAGCAATGTTTCTAAATATATATGTGCCAGCGGAGGCTGATCATAACACCCCTTTTTCTATATTGAAAGAAAGTGTCCCCACTTTTGTGGCGTGTACTGGTGATTTACTTTAGTTCTCTCTCGACCCATGGGTAGTTTCTATTGGGAAGGCAGGCTGCGTGGAGTTCTTAGGCATGATTGTATATAATACAGTCTAGTAAGAGATTGGTTGTATTAATGAAATGTCATTTTAATGTCGAGAAAAAACAATTCTCTGACCGTGCGACTACTCGCAACATAAAGATTTATGACATGTTTCGCACGGCTTGATCAATTGTAGAAAAAAACTGGATCCAAGTGTTGGGACATGGTAGCAAATTCGATGTTATTGGGATAGCTGAGTGCAATTTTTTAAATTAAATTTTGATATCTTGCTGAAGGCGTGCAACCATGTGCTGGACAGTTCTCCGTACCCATCTATACAACGTTTTTTCCTGTTTGACAGGGGGCCACGGAAGGATGGGATGGAAACTGTCTACTAGTTTCATTGTATTATTTTGCTCATTTCAGCGTATGTTGGTTTACGGTACCGTTGAACTAACATAGGCAAAAAGGGAATAAAGCTTATGATCTATTTACACAATTCGGGAGACATGACTTATCGAATAATTACCTTACACATTATTAAAGACATAGTAAATGTCACACGCAGGTGACAGGTTGACCCATCACATATCTTATTAATTTGCGCCCTACGGGGGAGCCTATTATGACTTAAGTTGAGGCTCTGGTGGAAATGAGGCCCAAATCAAATCAAAATCTTATTAATTACATATTTTCACCTCTTCTCTTAATGTATTCAATAAACTGGACTCAAATACGCATCACTAATATTTACATCGGATACACTGCATTTCACGTTTGATCAAAAGACAATCATTTATATTGAAGCTATGATGTGTTATTTTTTGTTAATGTATTTTTTTGGCTTACGCGTTTTGAACGCATGCTTTGCGGGTATTTTATTCTGATTGATCGGTAAATTGGGGTTAACGGTTTTGAAATTCATGATGCTCGGTTTTACTCTCTCGTAATCCCACGCTATGTCACCCAGGGGTTGAAGTGGGCTACCGTTCGCATGTATTTCAAAGCATTTGTCCGTACAGTTACCACGACAAGCTAACATCATCAATTCCGATGTTCAATATGCGTATGAGGCGTCCCGTGTAAACTCAGTCATACCTGGATTGGCGTTGCCTGTTCGTATGTCAGTCCTTGCTTCTCCGGAAGAGGATTGCTTGCTCGTTTTTTAAATATAAAAGTAACGGAGACGGTTCATCCTAATTATTTTCCGCTTCTGATCCGAGTCAGTGATTACAGCTTAGAAACGACTTGCTTCCGTCTCCCTTTATTTACCGGTCCATCGCATGATTTGTTTTGTCATTGGTTTGAGTTGGTTTGGTGACGGTTTGTTCAATCATTCCTCTATTCACGCGTTTGCTCGTTTTACACTCCCATATCGCTTGGGTCCAACTTGCACATCACTTGCTTTTGCTTCTATGTTGTCCTACGACGAACATGTCTTAACATTACGGACAGTGGCATTCACACTTATATATAAACATACTATCTTGACATTTGGACTATAATTTTCTGCAATTGAATACCGCCTTTCTATGCAGACCTGAAGGCTAAACACAATTTATTGGCAACGCAAGAAATCGATTTTACAAGAATTATTGAAAATTTAGAACCGTTCATCAGGTGTTTAGGCTTGTCAACTAACCAATTGGTCATATTTTTTTTTATTGGACTGTAATTTCCTGAAATAGAATACCGCAGTTTTACGCAGACCTGATGGCTACACAACACTTTATCGACCACACACGAAATCGACTTCACATGAGTTATTGAAAATGTATAACCGTAAATCAGATATTTTGACGAGTCACCTAATCAATTGGTCATGGAAATTTTGTATGAAATGTGAAGCGGGAACGCAAGACTATCTGAACGCTACACAATAGGACAATGACTAATAATTTTTTCTTTCAGTGATCGATTAAATAAAGATTTTTATCACCAGCTGTCGACGTTCAATTAACACACAAATTGCTTATATACTACAAAGAAAACTTATATACTACACCGGTGAACTACAAGCTGCTATCTATTTTATTATCTACCTACATATATTTTCATGTTTTTTTTTCAACTTAATATACTGACAATTTTTTCATTTTTGTACAATAAGTATATTTTTCTGTGCATTTCAGGATTTCTTTTCCGCTACCGCGACTATTTTTTTTTATTATTTACATGACTACACTTCATATAAATATTACTAGAACAACAGGTCGAATAACTTACGCGCACCTACTTAAATTCTCTTCATAACTAATTTTGGACTCATTTGCTGATGAATTCAAGAGCAGATATATAGAAAAGTTTTGTGAGGAACTGTAATTGCTTTTATTTTTACGAACTCTCAAATTTCACTTTTTACGGGAGCACGGCCTATCGCAACATTTCACACTTGATTTGATGGGCTTCTTGATTCACTTATTAGAATTAGTAAGCTTACTTACAGTTCTATGTTTATTGTTTTTCTCATGATATTGAGGGGCGATTCGAAGGGGCCCCATGGTTCTCTGTGCGTCATGTGGAATCCTCTTAGCCAGCTGTTCGTGTCCGTTGATTTATTTTAAGTCCATCTTGGCCTAGGGAGTTTGTCCTTGGATGCGGCTGTTCCTTCGGCCTGCCAGGATTGACAGACTGCCGTGCTGTGCGTTCGTGGTTGCCCTAACGCTTTGTCAGACTTCGGGCAGGCAGGCTGGCTCGTGTCTTTGGTCGCCCCTTTGCGACTGCCTGCCGTGATGGTGATGACTGCAGATATGGTCTCCCGTTCTTCCCTCATTGTTGCTTTTTTTCGGTACTATGTGGTCACAATGGTGGCACTGGTCGTGTGTCCCAATGGGGGCGTGTGTAAAGGGCTAAAACATTTTATTTTGAAGTGTGAAGTGATGGTTTTAATTTCTTTTCAAGAAGTGATTTATTTATTTTTTGTTTGCCTTAATATTCCTCACCGCTGGTTCACCAATGTTCTGTGAGAACTTTGTCTAGTTATTTTAATCAGGTAAAATGCAAGGTGAAATAAATTATTAAACAGTGGTTTTATAATATTATTTTGAAATAAAACAAAGTAACATGACAAAAGTTACTCTCTCAATAGAGCACTGAACATTGATTGTAATATAACGGACACAACGAAACAAAAATGTAAAAGAACAGCAAAGAGAAACGTATTATAAGTGTAAAGCGTAAGCGTAAAACGAAAAGGCGACGCAAAGGCAACGCAAAGGCGAAGACCCACCCCGTAGGGAGATACAAAACACGAGATATAAATACTAGGAATTACAGTTAAGTAACAACCTAGGGAACATATATTAACGCTGAAGGGCAATATCATACGCCGATATCATTTGCAGACCTAAATCATTCTTACCTCCGCCAAATGAATCCGCTATTAAAGTGTGATGCGTTCTAAACTTCGGACTTACACCTTGAAATAATCATGGGAGGGCCTTGTGTATGTGTATGAAATGATCCCCCAATAAGGGAACAACTCTAACTTTTGGTCCCTCCAAAAAAGCGGGGCGTCCTAATACCTTGACCTTATTGGCATACAAGATAAATTTAGGCCGGTAACTAATTCACAGGCTCCTCCCATCTTTCTGTTTACAATTTACGATACCCCTGAGCTCAACACTACCCTTCTACGTTATTGGATACCGGCTACACAATGCTGGATTGTCAAGTTTAACAGGATGTCAAAATGACCCTCAACTCGTCAACGTCTCCTACGTCCTGTAATCCATAATGGGGAACCACCTGCTTTTGTAGGGGAATCGAAAAATATGCAAGGCAAGGGATTTCTTCGTGTAACCTAAGCTAGGGTTAACAGGCCTAGGACCTAAAGTTTCTCGAGCATACACAAGCAGCTCTTTATTGTAATGTTCGGTTAGCAATGTTTCCAAATATATAGTTGCCAGCGGAACCTGATCATAACAGTATAAGTAGACCGATTTACTATGATAGATACCCTAGTGTATTACAATTTTTAATATCGGTTAGGGCAGAGTAGAGAATCTTATTTAGCTATTTTTATAGTTATTGTTGTATGATTTTTTTTTTCACGATAATCATAGGAATGTGTGTTTAGGAGGTGTAAATCCGTACTGCATCTTTGTGGAATTTTGTCATTGATCCCTAGCAAGTGTGTAGTTTAACGTTTTAAAACACGATTTACTGGATGGATGGGTCCTGGTATAGAGGCGGCTCACACTCTTTGGTGGTCATTTGTAGTTCGTCCAAGTTTAATGTGGTTTTGTCAGTTCATGTGAATGTTGGTCTTAACTTCCGTGTGTTGATTAAGGTCGTCAGTGAACAAAAGCCGAGCTTTTTATGGCCACACACTATCTGAGACTCATGTCAGCCCCATTCTTAACCACTGTACCTGTGTATATATTCTTGGTTGTGTCAAGAGTGTGACTTTGCACGACGTTTCTAAGAGACGATGGACTAAACAGATGCGTGGTATGTCTGAGGTTTTGTACCATGACTGGGTGTTACCTCTAAATTTGTTTTATATTAGCTGGTAGATTGCTAAGATGTGACCTAGTAGAGCATTGTAGAGTTCGTTGTTATGACACAGGTTCTTAAATTTTGTCTTACCAGAGGCATAGCATCAGTTAGGTCAAGGAATTTGATAGAGATTTGAACGGATACCGTAGTATTATTACTTTAATAGTCAGGAACTCAGTGTTAAATGTCAGATATTTTTGGTATGACTGCTATGCTGGTATGTTATTAGTATACAATCTTAGTCATGAACCAGATTACATGGGATATTGGAGTAGGATTCATCATCTGGGTGCGGTAGGATACACCATATGTAAATAATAGTTAATCATTGTCGGTTAGGATAGAGTAGAGAATCTTATTTAGCTAAATTATAGTTGTTGTTGCATGTTTTGATTGTTTGTCATAGGAAAATGTCTGAAATGAATATAAATTTGCCGAATTTCATGGAATGTTGAGTATAAAATACACTTAATTGGATGAAATGATCCAAAATATTGATATGTTTTACCTCTCGACACTGGATTTGGGTTCGGTTCCATGTCGTCTTGGAGAGCAAATCTACTGGATTTGTGTTGAGTATTAGTGTTAAAAAATTTCAATAATATAATGTACATCTCAATTATGTTATCCGCTCGCATGTCTTTACTAGATGTTTATTCCCACTTGTCTTACTTTTATAGATGTTTGTGATCCATTTGCAGTTTATTCACTTAGAAGTTTTTCAATAATTCGGACGTTGTTATGTGATTGCGTTCCAATTCAGTATATGTGACTTGAACGACCATTCATAATATCCACTCTTGGATTTTTCACTTTAGGTTTGTGATGTAGAGGGACAGTAAACCTAACCCATCCTAATCTATCTCAACCTATTTTTTTTCCATTTGCATACTTATGTTAGGTATTTCTTCATTGATTTGTGCTTTATTCTTATCAAATCTATCCACTTGCCTCTGTGGTATTACCAATCTTCAGCAATTTGTGTGCCCAAATATTTATTTAT
>SDVV010019288.1:0-13566 GCA_016164225.1 Gammarus roeselii | reverse complement strand
CCAGCCGCAGCAGCACCACGCCCAGCCGCAGCAGCACCACGCCCAGCCGCAGCAGCACCACGCCCAGCCGCAGCAGCACCACGCCCAGCTGCAGCAGCACCACGACCAGCCACAGCAGCAGCAGCACCGCCACCTGTTACACCAGCACCCCGACCAAAAGCAGTGCGGGTCACCACCCTGGCATAACTGCCTCGACCTGCAACAAGAGCCGGGAGCCCCCTCTCCCCACGTTGCCGGGCAGCACCAGCACCACAGACTACAGCCGAAGCAGCAAGCAAAGCAAATACATCTACAGTTCTACACATATACATAAGAAAATAAAAGAACCAAAAACAAGCAGTCAGATGAATCACACCATAAACTTGCCAACACAACCAGGAACACAAGACCCTAACACTCAAACTCTGCCATTTCTGCCTTGAAAGCAGAAATGGTAGAAGACTCAATAACAGCAGCAGACAGCTTTGTCCATATTTTAATTTACCAACAATTGACTGGTCCTTGGACTCTATTGCGGGCTACCTTATCCCATTGACCTGCTATTTGTAGGTGTTTTTTTTATCCTTTGGACTTTTGCTGTGGGGAAGGGAGCCCACTTTTTTATTATCTGATTACATTCCAGATCTTGTTCTCACACCTGATGAGGATTGAGTTGGTGAGGCCTCTGTGCTGTCGCCACTGCCTTGCTGCCAGCCTTCTCCTGTTGTCTTTGAGTATATCTTCAGTGGGGAGGGGCCAAAGAGCATTGTGGTTGGGAGAGAAACCTTTGGCATAAGAGGAGAAGGGTGGAGTAACAATAGTCAAATGGCTAATGAGGCTACTGAACCTGTTTTTTGGGTCAGGCATGGTGCCGATTGAGTGGAATAGTGCCTGCATTGTTTTACTTTATATTGGCAAAGGAGATAAAAATGAATGCAGCAACTTGCCAGGGTAAATTTGTTATGCGTTGTTGCCATGTTGGTCAGTTGTTCAGGAGAGTGCTAATCAAGAAGATAAGAGACAGTATAAATGATGCAATTGGCGAGGAACAATGTGGTTTTAGGATTGGTACAGAATGTACCAACCAGATTTTTGCAGTGAGACAAGTCTGTTAGAAGTACCTTGTTAGGGGAAAGAATGTGTACAAGGCCTTCATGGATCTAGAAAAGGCTTAGAACAGGGTTGACTGGGAAGGGCTGTTGAATGTGTTGCATCTGTATGGAGCAGGCAGAAATTTGTTGAACGCGTTTCAGAGTTTCTACGTTGGCAGCAGAGCATGTGTCAGAGTAGAGAGCAGGGCATAGGCTTGGTTCACAGTGGAAGTGGCACTGCAACAAGGCTGCATTATGCCTCCCCCCAGTGAAAGTGGTAGTACAATAAGGCTGTGTCATGTCTCAATGTTGGTTTAATCTCTACATGGATGAAGTGATCTGAGAGGTGAATGTGAGCGTATTGTATTGTGGCATAAGCTGTTGGGAGCGGATGAGCAGAGTTGGCTGAGGAGTCAGCAGCTGTTGGCAGATAATACTGTGCACTGGTGTGAAATTCTGAAGAGAAGTTGTGTAGGCAAGTGTTAAAGTGTTGTATAGTATGTGAGAGGAAGAAGGAATTCCAATGGAAGCAAAATCAGTTTCCAACAAAATTGAGAATTATTGAAGGAAGTTCTATGTTTCAAGTACCTGGACTCTCATGTGGGAAAATCTTAACTAGTGGAAACTGATGTGAAGTTGCATGTGAAGGAAAGATGTAAAGTGCTGGGTGCATTGAAGAGTGTATTGAGCTGTAGGAATTGAGAATGGAAGCAAAGAAGGGTTGTATGAAGTAGTTGCCCCAACTGTGCTCAATGGAGCCAAGACTTAGGGGTTGAGAGCAGATGAGAGGAAAAGATTGAATGTTTTCACAACAATACGTTTGAGGAGTATGACTGGAGTGATACTGGGAGACAGGATTAATAACGATAATATTCAAATTAGAAGGGGAAAAGGGGATGGTGGAGCAGTTAGAGAACAGAGTAGATTAACATGTTCTGAGATGGTTCTAGCAGGATGGATGATGGGAGATTGGTAAAAAGGGTGATGAATGCAAAGGTGAGTGGACATAGGCCTATGAACAACCAAAGTTTGGGTGGTTGGGTAACGTGAAGCAGGCGGTAGGAATGAGACATAAGTGTGAAAGTAGCAAAAGAGCATGCAATGGATAGGCGTGCAAGGAAAATGGATGCGAGTGGGTGAGTTTTGATGCTGCCCTGATATGCTTTCCTGCTCTGGGCATTGCATTGAGAAACAGACGATTGTGGGCAAGGACTGGGAGAGCAACCACAATGGCACAGCAGGAGTAACCTAGTTATTACTGTTGGCCTCTGCAGCCAACGCAAACTTTGGACCACACTCCTGACCCAACAGTATTTTACAGGGTCTTGTTGCCAGACCCTTCAGAGTAAAAGAGCTACGTTTGTACATGTTAGAATATGAGGAAAGTGTGAGGTACAACTTGCTGTCAGCCCCCACCCTTCTGGGAGATTTGGCCTAGTGTCAGCATCTGTATCTGTGAAAGTGGAGTGCCCCAGGGGTCTGTTTTGGGTCGTCACTTATTTCTACCTTACATTGATCTCATTGCCGCCTGTGTGGTTTGTAAGTGCAAAGCTTGAACTGTTGATTTCCAACTTGACATGAGCTTCCCAAAAGAGTACATGCAGTTTGTCCGGGTGTTTCTGCAAAGCAGAGAGATCAATATTTGGTGCAGTGTGTCTTGATTGCGGAATCTCATTGATACAGAGATGCGTTTTGATGCATTTTTACAGGGATCACAATGATTTGGGGTAGCTGCATGACCGAATTGGTCATAATTTGAATGATGTCCCAATCAAGCTTGTGTGTTCATGTAGTGACTAGGTAGTGATTATTGACTCAAAGCTACAGTACCATCATGCAAAGAATATTGAAAGAAGGGATTTCACTCGGTCTACCAGTCTGTTCCGCTCTTCTGTTGAGAGGTGTTCTGCTTTTATGGTGTCTATATATAGCTGCTTGGCATCACTGAGGAATTGTCTCGAGCCCTCCACAACATAGAACATAGGTATATATTCATAAACAACTCATTTTAGGCTGTGGCTGATCTTAGACAATTGGGGTCCTCAATGTTTTTGAACAATGTAGGGCCAGAGATAGATCAAAGTTTAGGTGGATGGATGGTGTGAGGAAGGCATTAGGAAGGTAAGACATAAGAGTGGATGTAACAAGAGTGGATGTAACAAGAGTGGATGTAACAAGAGTGCATGCAATGGATAGGCGTGCGTGAGGAATGTTTGCATGTGGACAAATTTTGATGCTGCCCTGATGAGCTTTCCTGCCCTTAGCTTTGCGTTAAGAAATAGGATGGTCGTTAGCCCAGTTACAAAAAAGCAGCACGGATAAACCAGTTACTGCAGTTGGGCCTGCTGCTGGAATTGATCTTAGACCTCACTCATGACCTAAAGTGTGTGTTGCAGTGTCGCCTAGCCAGACCATTCAGTGCCAAAGGGAAAAGTTAATTTACTTTCCCAAGACAGCTGTTTGCTAGATGGTGCTAGATCCATTGTGTTCAATTGGGTGTTTGGTTTGTGAATTGATGGTGAAAAAGAAGACTGTTGCCTGTATCTTGTAAGATTTTTTTGTTCATATACTAAGTGCATTTTTACCAGCAACTTACTGCTGCTTTAGCAGCATTGGTTTGTTCAACAACTGGTGTGCTGAGGTATATTACCGCCCCCTCTCATTGGTGGGGCTGCTGGGGCTTTGGGGTGCTGCATAGATGAGATGACTATATTTTCTTAAGCAAAGTAAATGAAACTATAAAGGCTTCCAAAAAATCTTGGCAAACCTGCTTACCCACAGTGATAGGACATGTGGATTTAGGGGAGGAAGAATCAAAAACTTACTCATCAAAAGATAATCACTGTTTGTCAAATGAACAAAACCAAATCAAAGTGAAGTGTTGGCTACCAATTATGTCATATTTTTCATTGTAAAGCAGTGTAATACTTTATCAAGTCATCACTGAGAAGCCTCCTTGTGTTTAAACCTGCTATATTGGCACAACATCAATTAAATTAAATGTAATGAAATCATCATTTTCGATCCAAAAGGTTTTATGTCAAATATTTTTTTTCCATTTCAGCAAAACCTGATAATGGTGTTTCTGTTGTTCATTTGATGACTATTACTGGTGTGACTACTAATCAATATAAGGTATTTATTTTTGATGGTATATGGAAATTGTCCACAGCACCAAGCAAAGCAGTAGCAGAAATCTTACATAATTTTAGAGAATACCGGCTTGATGGACTTTTTACTGAACTTTTGCCCTGGCAAGGAGTGATCATTGCAGGTGATTTTAATTTACCAACAATTGACTGGTCCTTGGACCTTATTGGTGGCTACATCCGACAATATACTGGATCTTCTTCTTACATCTGAGGATGATTGTGTTGGTGAGGTGTTTGTGTTGCCGCCGCTGCCTTGCTGCCAGCATTCTCCTGTTGTGTTGGAGTATATCTTCAGTGGGGAGAGGCTGGAGCGGGTGGCTGTGGGGGAGAGGCCTATTTGGCACAAGGGGAATTATGGCAGAATTTTGGAGGCTCTCTCCCAGATTGACTGGGGGCTAGAATTCACTTTTTCTTTGTTGTGTGAAGATTTTTCCTTTCTTCAGTCTGTCTTGTTGTTTCTCATTGATAAGTTCATACCTCTCATGCCTGTTTGTTCTGGCCCCCCATGGGCTGTGAGGGCGCCCCCTGCTCTTGCTCGAGAGAGATCAGAGGCATGGCTTGCATACAAGCGGGTCAGAGGGGCAGAGGGTTGCAACTTAGCCAGTGCTCTTGAAAGATTACACATATTTAGTGAGCACTCAAGAAACTTTTCCATTGACTCCAGGAAGAATTACGAGTCTAATTTACTCAACAGGCCTGATAACCGTAAGCTGTTTCATGCTTATGTGAGAAATAAAAAGATTGGTCGTCCAGCTGTGGGTCCTCTTTGCTTGCCAACGGGTGAGATAGTGCAGGATCCTGGTAGGATGTGCAAAGTCTTTGCTGCTTCTTTTTCAGGAGTCTTTGTTAGTGCAGCTCCAACCCATCCAGCCCCTTTCCAGTTCTTTGCGGGGAGTTTGGCAAATGTTGACTTTCCTAGGTTGGAGGTCCAGCGTGTTCTTTCCGCTCTTGATCCCAGTTCCAGTGTAGGTCCAGATGGCCTCCATCCACATCTGCTAAGGAACTGTGCTGTTGAGCTCTCCCTCCCTCTTTGTTTGATTTTTCCAAAGTCATTGAGGACGGGAATGGTCCCTGAAGCCTGGAGCAGATCGTTGGTTGTACCAATATTCAAGGCCAAGTCCCACACTGATCCTCTGAATTACAGGCCCGTGAGCTTGACATCATTTTGCGGTAAATCAATGGAGAGAATGGTTGTATCACAGTTGACTGAGTACTGAGTATGGTTTTGAGTACTGAGTATGGTTTTTGGAGAGGCTGTAGCACTGAGGACCAATTGCTGTTGACCTATGATGATGTTGGAAGAGGATTGATGAGGGATGTATTGTGGATGTTGTGATGCTGGATTTCTCAAAGGCATTTGATGTGGTGAGTCATGCTGTGCTCCTGTCCAAATTGGAATCCTTAGGCCTTAGTAATTTTTTGCTAGCCTGGATCTCTGCATTCCTCTCTGGCAGAGTGATGAGCGTTTGTGTGAATAGCAGCATGAGCAGCCCAGTTGCTGTGACGAGTGGTGTGCCTCAGGGTTCTGTGCTTGGGCCGCTGTTGTTCCTGATTTATATTAATCACGTCTCTAGTGGTCTCTCATGCAAGTTCAAGGCATTTGCTGATGACTACAAGTTGTACTCGAGATACTCGCACAAGGACACTGAGTCTGCCGCTCAAGGTGTCCAATCACTGCAAAATGGGTTGGATGCAGTTGACTCTGTTGCACGATCATGGAACCTTGGACTGAATCCAGATAACTGTGTTGTGCTGCGGTTTTTTAGAGGTCGTATTGATTTTGATGCTTTGGTTCCAGCTAACCAGTACGTCCTGCAGGGCAGAGTGTTGAAGTTTGTTTCTACTCACAGAGACTTGGGCGTCAATGTAGATACCAGTCTCCGATTCCACCATCATGTTTGTGTGGTGGCTGCAAAGGCTGGTGGGTTGGACAACTGTTTGTTGAAAACAACTGTTTGCAGGTCGCGGGAATTTATGCTGTCCCTATACGTTTCGCATATTCATCCCCTTATTGAGTATGCATCCTAGGTTTGGAACACTGGATATTGTGGGGACTGCAGGCTGCTGGAGTCTGTCCAGAGGAGATGGACTAAAAATATTGATGGACTTTCAGGCATGGACTATGGTGATCGTTTGAGGAGCCTGGATTTGTTTTCCATCAAGGGTTGGCTTCTTAGGGCAGAACTGATCAAATATTGGAAATTTTTGCATAAAAACTCAGATGATTTGCTAACTATGTTTTCTTTGGCTCCGAGAGTTGGTACTAGAGGTCATGGGCTGAAGCTAGCGTTTCCTCATCGCTCATCTGATGTCCGCAGTAGGTCCTTCAGTGTGAGATGTGTTGGTGTGTGGAATGGCTTGCCTGCTGACTTAGTGCAGTTGACAGATCTCACTCGCTATAAGCAAGCCCTTGCTGATCTGATGTACGAGGAATTTTTAGATTTTGACTAGGCTGATGAAATTTAATTTATTTGTAGGGATGCATGTGTCAGCATGTATGTATTTTTTTTTAGACTATATGTATAAGTGTGTATATATGTATATATGAATGTGTATGTTTTATATTGTGACCAACAGAACTGCTGTATGATCAGTTGCCTGAAGCACAAATTTTCAGTTTTTTTCTGCTCCATTGTTTTGCCAGTCTTTGCAGTCTGGCGTGCTGTGGCATTTGTGCCTCCTGTCATGCTATGCACTCTGGCCTTGCTGGGGTGTGGGGTGGTCTTGAGGCAACCAAGGTGAGAAACCAAGGTGAGAATACATTTGATTGATACCTTATCATTTAGGATAATTAAACCTTACTTCACACAAAATTTCACCTGTAACTGATGCCATTTGTTCCCAGCATCACTCCAATCCTCTGCTACTCAGTCTGTGTAGTTCAGCAAAGGAGGAGGTCAAGCGCTTCTGCTCTAGAGGCAACAGAAATACTCTTGCTTCTGAGAAAAGTGGAGGGTCAGTAAAATAAAACTCTATATATTAGTGAATAAAATACCGAGGAGAGACAATTTTAAAATCTTTCAACTGAAAATGAATAGCGTCAACCAGGGTGACTCACCAAATTTTCCGCATGCTTTGAAATAACTCAAAAAGTACAAGGTTGAGAAACTTTGTATTTACGGTGTGTATTGTTATTATTATGACCATGAAGCGCCGTATGTTTCATCATTCTATCATCAACCAAAAAAAAGTTATTCATGAAAAACCATGCGGAGAAGCTATGGCCCCTTTCCTACCTTACCTTTGTTTACCTTTGCAGCCTCCCAAAGGGCTCAGCATACCCAGTCATCAGGTGCACCGAGCCAGGAGAGGCCAGCACAGCCTAATCAGGGGTGATTCCCTGCACCTAACGGGGTGATTCCCCGCACCAACCATATATCAATAATTGAAACGCAAATTAAAAGTTTGAGAGTACCAATAGAAAGAATGTATCTATATTAGCTTATATCAGTTGCTCAGAATAAATTTTTATGTAAAATATTACGTCTGACAGGTCTTTTTAGGGCTAATTTTTTGCTCCCATCATACTAGACTGTCGAAGAATTTTGTTTCTGATTTCACTACATAAAAAAAGGTTTTCTTCAGTAACTGCAAGCTAACTTCACTAGAAGTGATTTCTGCACATCCTGAACTAATTAAGACCCTAAAATTTCAGTAAATGAACAGATATTACAAAAAACAAACATATTTTTATTCATATGATAAAACAAGTGAAAAAATGTATATATTTATTCAACTCTATCACAAACTAATTGCATTAACATGAATACAAGTCATGCTAGGTAAGGTGTTGTTATCCTGATATGAAAATATGATAAGAAAGATCATTCCTAGGTGTTAAACATAAGTTAACACTTAGGCCTAGACTTTTGTCACCATGTGTTATAAGCATTGGGTCATTATAAACTTAGTTACACTTTTTGAAATTAGCTGTGGTATCTTTATTTTGGATCATTTACTCCCAGATGCCATTATAAGTATAGAGAATAGCATTTAATTACTTTTCATTGGAGAAAAACTAAGATATTCATCAACAAAATAGGTGCGGGGAACCACCCACTGTTGTTTTTTCACCTGGGGTGATTCCCTGCAGTTGTATATTTGTATACATCTACAAAAGTTTAAATTTCTTACCAAAAATCCTTCTTACGCAATGAACTACAACATTTTCCAAGTATTGACACCAAATTTGGCCTTAATCCAATAGAAAATCTAGCCACAGCATCAAGGTTTGCAGAATGTCGATTTTTCCCCAACAAAATTATCAGGAACCTGAAAAACGCACTTTCACTTTAGCCATTTTTTATCAATTCTGTGTGCGTATAGAATTTCTACAAGTAGCTGATACTTACTAACAAAGACCTGCTTTTACAAGTCTCGTAGTCAAATAGTGACATTTTCGAAGTTTTGTTGCCCAAAGGGGGGTGGGAGGAGTCAACCCTTGTTGCCGACAGCGGGGAATCACCTTGGTCAACGCTATAATATAACTATCTATAAATCTATTATTTACTATCAAACTTTGATAATCCAGAAGATAAATAAAGTTCTCAAAATTAAAAATTTGGTCAAGGTAATCTAGCTAGTACATAAACAAACAAAAAAACTATAGTAATTCTTTGGGAAGAATGAATTCATCATGTACTATTTTTTCATAGTTTAATGTAGGAATCAGTGCAATAATCTAAGTCAGAACCTGCAGGCCTCTGTGTGTTTGAACCTGCTATTATGACATCAGTAAAATTCCCCTCTAGATAGCAATCATTCTTGCCCTTTCCCAAGTTTCCAGTCTAATTGCTCTTTTCCATTTTTACAAACCTGATTGATTTCACTAATGTTCATTTTGTAACACGATTGCTTGAGTCTCTCTGAATAAATATAACTATGATATTCTATTAAGACTGTCCACAGCACCAAGCAGAGCAGGATCAGAAAAAAACATGATTGTTGTTATGACATTGATTTGATTATGAAGAAGTTTCAGTGACAGTTGGTTAGCAAAGGAGGTTGGGTGCTCAATTGTCAGACACAGTAGACATACAGTTGATTGTGTGATAAATGGAACACCTGTAAAATTGATTAATATTAGCCAATCAAATGCAGTGTAGGATACTTTTTTAACAATTACATCATTGAAAATTAATGTAAGGGTTCTACCTTCAGATCTATTATTTACCAGCTAACTTTGATAGTTCAAAATTGGGAAGCATTACAGTGATTGTTTGTGCAGATTAAATATTGGAATAACTTTTTTGTTGGGTTTAATTGAGGCAAAAGGTAAATGATGACACTGATCCTGGATTATTTCAGAAGGGATTACCTTGAGGAGATATTTCGCTAACATCATTTTCTATCTTTTACCAAAGCCATTATGAACAAATAAATATCTATACCTATCAGGGTAGCATGACATTATTTGTTCTTACAGAAAATAGCCAGTCACCAATCAATGAATATATACAATACAACTAGGTTTGTATACAGCTGAACAGTGGCACAATTATTACTAGATTTAAATTTGCATGATATGACAATGAAAAGGTAGAAGGCCTTCTCATAGCACTTTGTCCTAAAACTCACAGCTCCTCATTATGGACCTTCAGTCTAAATGTAGGCTCGTTTGAAATTGATTTTTTGAATATATAAATCAATATTTGGCATATAAACAAAAAACAAAATATATTTTTGCTCAAATATAATTTAGATCATTTTTAGTGCCTATGAGAAAATAATAGCAAGTAGTTTTAATGAAAATGTTCAAATAACATGCATTTTTTGCTCATTTCTTAGCTACACTCAAGATTTCCTGTTGCACCTTCATTGATTAGTTTGAAAACAATCGTAATGAATAGGCACACCACAAAAGGTGTGCCTATTCATGCAATTGTCTAGTTCTCTGTTGCTCAGGTGTACATGTTCAAATAATTTAATCAACTGCTCAAAATTAATTCAGAAGTAACCTACTTTTTGAATCTCCTCACAACCTGATAGGTACTGTATAAGTAGCTACTGTATCTGTTGATTTAAATTAACAGTGAACTTCACACACACAGTGAGATTGACCATAATTACAATTTTCAGTTAATTTTACACAAAAAAAAGGGAGTCTTTTACATTGGTTGTATTGGGTTGATGGATTATTGAATGGTCACACTTGTTGCTTTGAAAACAGCAAGTGTAACATGGTTGAGCATTCCCCCAGCATTGCTGTCTTTGAGGTCATGCACACTGATGCAATCATCCACAGGATTGGGGTAACCCATGCCAAGGCAACCTGCAAAGGGGACCTGATTGGGGTCACTCACACCAATACAACCAGAGAAGGGTTGATATCACCCCCCTGGACATGACCAGTGAATGGGACCAAATTGGAGTCACTCACACCAACAACCAGTGTTGGGGACTGGTCACTCACACCAAGAAAACCAACAAGAGAGACCAGATCAAGGTCAGCCACACTGACAGACCGTGATAGAGACCAGGTCATGGTGTAAGGAGGGCTAGGTCCAAGCAGCTCACATTGACGCAAGTAGAGCCCCAAAAACGTGATCTGACAAGCACCTGCATTATGTTGATGCTCTTGATAACGGAGCCGTAGGAACTCTAAGTACAAACGCCAAATCAAATGAAGAGAGTCAAGTTATGATATTATGCCTAGCAGTTTTTGATACTGGGAAAATAGGATGGGTTCACCAGAGGTACAAAATATTGGGCAAGTGGGAACCAAGCACATGAGGGTAAAATTGAAGAACCAGTCTTTTGAGGGTTGAAATGTAGACCCCAGGGCCAGTGGTGCACCCAGAGAGAAAAGTTGTCAACAGCAGCATTTAGCAGGGCCTGGGCAGAAGAAGCAGAATCATTAGTTACAAACATGGTTATGTCATCAGTATAAATTGAGGTTGTGACACCTGGAGAGGAAGGGAGGTCAGACAGTAATATATTGAAGAGAACGGAACAGATGATGGCACCTTGCGGGAGGATCCCAGAAATCATTTAGCAAGACTAAGAAGAAGCAAAGGAGACAGAGAACGAGCGGTCTGTGAGGAAGCTGGCGACCCAACAAAGGAGATGGCAGGCCAGACACCCCATGTGATGTCTGCTTGAAAAGGATTGCCTGGTGGGAAACTTGATCAAAGGAATCAGGAATGAATGCAATAACTATTGAATGAGGATGAGGATGAGAGCATCTACAGTGCCACAATGAGGGCAAAAACTAAATTGGTGCGGGAGAAAAGTATTATTCCTCTCCAGATACCACACATGATAGGCAACTACAAGCCTCTCCATGAGCTTTCCAACACAGATGAGCAGGTGAGCAGGTAAGAAAAGAGCCAGGCCCACAGGTAAAGCTCTAAAGGTTTTGAGACCGAAATGTGAACGACAGGTTGGCCTGTTCAAAATATATAATTGCCCCGCGGGTTTGAAATACGTATGTTCGCCCCACGGGTTAGAAACGCATAAGTTTACCCCGCAGGTAAGGAACTCGTAGCACTAAGTTAGGCAATGTTGGGAAGGTAAGGTTCCAGCTATATGCTTGTAATGTAGCCAGCAAATATGTCAAGCTGCGCGTAATGTAGCGTAACACGTCGGCGCAACCGTTAGAGTTGGCATACACAATGTATTCCTCGACGATCTGCCAATGGTTAGCATAAATCGTTGATCTGGTAGCAATCGACCTGTGGTACACCCACACAGTTCGCATCTATCCTGGAACCTCTGAGATATGGGCGCGTCATGTCAAGATGAAGCGTCGATGTCCCATGCGGCTAGAGGTTCTCTTTAATATTGGAAAGAACTATACAAGAAAGTGATTATCTCAATTGTGTAAATCGTTCAAGTGCTACAGCAACACAAACGAAACATATGTGTTCTCATTTCTGATCTCCTCTGGAAGCATTGCGCGATGGTTGGAGCTGTTTAGTTTGTGGAAGCCTTAATAAATGTCTGTGTACGGTATCTTATTTTACCGTGGGCGCCATTATTGGAGCTATGAACGCACCTGGACTCCTTGTTTTGATACAAAGACGCTTCCAATATTGCTGTGGACGCCATTTTTGGAGTTATGGACGCCTGAAGAAACTTTTCATCGGTCCGTAGGTATATTTATTATATGAGTGGAGGCCATAAACACCATCATTGGATAAATGAACGCCTCTGGATACCTTATTTAGGTCCATGGAAACCGCCTCCAATATTGCCGTGGACGCCATTATTCTAGCTACGGATGTCTCGAGACACCTAACATAGGTCCATGGTCTATGGACGTTCTCATTGTAAGCGTAGACGCCTCTTATTTTGCCTTGAACGCATTACTGAAGGTATGGATGCCCCTAGATACCTTATACAGGTTCATGGACGTCATCCCTCCCGGCATAAACGACATGGTTGCCTTTTATATTGTCTGGGCGCCTCTAATGTTGCCAAGGACGACAGTACTGGAATTATGGACGCCTTTGGATGCATTTTTAAAGTCCATAGAAGCCATCATTCGTGGCGTGGACGCAAAGAACTCCTCTCATATTACTGTGAACGTCATTATTGGAGCGATGAACACCTCTAGATTTTGTTTATAGGTCCATGGACACCATTATTTGTAGTGTGGACGCCATTATTTCCCGATGGACGTCTATGAGCACCTTATGTAGGTCCATGGACGCCATCATTCAAGGTGTGGACGCCTCGGACGCTTCTAGTTTTGATGTGGACGCCATTATTGGAACTATGGACGCTTCGGGAAACTTTACAACAATTTGTGGTCATCATCATTGTAAGCGTGGAGGCCATGGACGCCTCTTATATTGCCGTGGACACCTTCATTACAGTTATGGAAGCCTTTGGACATTTTATTCAGGTCCATGGACGCCATCATTCAAGGCGTGGACGATCTGAACACCGCAAATATTGCCGTGGACGCCATTATTGGAGTTATGGACGCCTCGGGGCACTTCACATAGGTCCATGGACGTTATCATTGTAAGTGTAGACGCCATGGACGCCTCCGCCGTGGACGTCATCGAGCGGGGACGCCTTAGACGCCGCCGCCGTGGACGTCATTATTGAATCTTCTTATTCACTGCAATCGTATCTTGCATTCTGCATCATATCTGTAGTGCGTAGGGTGAGTGAGAACTAGAGATAAACACACGGATATCTTCTAACAATGTACTTTATAAACACGAACTCAAGCGGGGCTTCAGCAACTACATAAATCAAGAAACGAGGCACGACGGATCACATTAATAAAGAAACTGACGCAAGTACTCAATAACTACTTGCGTAATACTCAAACCAGCCCAAACGGAGCTCAATACTATGAGCCACCTTACACAGACTCGTTAGGAATGAGC
>SDVV010019287.1:0-13567 GCA_016164225.1 Gammarus roeselii | reverse complement strand
ATACGCACGGACACTCAGGTCATTTTTGAACACAAGATGGTTACTTCAATCTACAACAACTACGACTTACGATTTCTTGGCGTAATTGAAACATTACCATAACATAGAAATTACCTAATTCAATGTTATATATACCTTAGAATGACTTACTCCCACAACATGGGGATAGCTTGTTTATAAAGAATTGCTCTATTACGACCAAGAGTGTGTTGGGTTGCAGCTTAGATCAGTTGAGATCGAATGGACGAAGTTGGTAGTGTAGTCAGCTGAGCGCAATGGAAGGCATGACGAGTTTTGACGCTGCCCTGATGTTCTTTCCAGCCTTTGGCGTCGCGTTGAGAAACGGAATGGTCATGGGCGGAAGGGGCCCGGTCACTATGACGCGGCAGTGATAAACCAGATTTACTGTCGGGTCCTTCTGCTGACACTGACTTTGAACGCACTCCTGACCAAGAGTGTGTGTATGGCATCTCCCGGGCGGTCCTTTTAGGGCAAAAAGGTTCAGTTTGTTTGAGTGTGGGTGTTAGAGAAGAGTGTGAGGTGCGTTTGCGACTTGCTGTCTGCCACCCTCCTTGCCCTGTGGGATTCGGCCCAGTGTCCTTATCTGAATCAGTTAATGTTGTCATACATTAGAGCGCAGATCGGGCGATGATTATTCCTCCGTAAATGTTGTTTATTTTTTAAAGACACGAGACGGTATTTCCCTATTGTTCTGATTTCCCTCGCCGAGTCTAGTTTATCCATTTATTGATATGTAAGAAGGGATCGTTGAAATTTTTATACGGCAAAAATTATATTGTTAGAATATTTTTACGGACCTGAGAAAAAGACCCCCCCCCCCCCCCTCTGCTTCATTTAGTATATTATGAATCAATTCATTCGTGATGAGTTTGTTGATAAAAAAAATCATAGTTACGTACGTTTTCCATACAATTTTTTTATAAATTTGCGATTAATTCATTGAAAAAATGGCCTTCGACATATTTCCTTGTGAAATGTGATATATGTGACGTCACATGCTTTGTTTTATAGGAATGTACAGGGCAAAATTCAAACGTCAAGCCACTTCTACATGGAAACCGGTCATCAGATGTTTATATACCAATATCATTTTATAGAGAGAATAAAAATGGTGTGTTTACGCTCTAAATTATTATATCAAAATGAGCCATACATGCAACATAACATGAGTTTAATGTACACACACGTGCAAGAAATGATAACCTATGTTTAGATCTATGAACAGTGATACTGGTGGCAGATTTATTGTGACATTTTAGGTGTTATTAAAAGCTGAATAACATAAAATATGATCCAATATCGGTAAATATAGAAGCGTCTAGAGAAACTCAAGGTAAACTGAGAATCCTGTACTAGAAATAGCCACACTTTCGCTCGTTTCATATCCTAAGTTAACTCTTACCTTTGCCAGCTTTAATATAAGGTAGCGAAGCGCATTGTTAAAGCACTGCCCTGTCGACAAAAGAGGCACAAATGAATCGCCAGGGGAAAGTATAAGTGGCTTAGATTACTATTCCTACCATGTTAAGTTTTCCCTCTGTGCTTCGAGTGCAGGCCTTTGTTCCCCAATGTCCCATTACGTGTCTGGTGTGAGCAGCAACACCATCCCGCGTCTGCTCCGCAGCTCAAGCGGAGGAGGTCGCTGGCAACACATAGGCTCTAATGCGCCTTGGCGTGAGTAATTAGCAAAAACTTGTTAATGCTGTATCTGAAACGAATAAACAATTTATACTTTTTCCATCAATAATATTACTCATTAAATAACTGCGCACGACTCTTATGGCCTTCTGATTTTTTTACATTTTCCTGTGCGTCAAATTGTACAATCTTTAATTTTTTTCATCATTTTATACTCTGACCTGCTGACTTGTTCTTTATTTGGACGTACTTTTTGTGTTTCTGTGGGAGCTGACAATATTAGCATTGATGATTCAGAATTTCAATGGGACGTGCTGGAAGGCTAAATGAAGCTAAAAAATCACCCAAAACTATTAGAGATACAGATAAAATCCTCTCTCCGCAAGACGTGAAACGATAATAAGCCACCATTTTGACCTTCTTGAAGTAAAAAATAGAAGTTTGTCATGGTGTACAAAAGCCTTTCCCATAACGTGATTTGCTTGAAATCGTAAGACAATTGTCGGGGAAGCCATGGCATGCATACTTCTCAACAAATATTTAATGAAGCAGGACCCCCTGAAGACCCAGAAACAAATCGTAATCAAATGCGGATAGCAGTGGCCGATAATGTGTGTTTTCAGCAATCACAATCTGTGACGCTCTGATCCCATAAAATTGCCACCTGAATGGGCTAGAAATTTTCATGAAGGCCGACATGATTTTGGTTTGATTTGGGCCTCATTTTCACCGGAGCCTCAACGTGAGTCGTCACAAGCTCCACTGTAGGGGGCAGACATGAAGCAAGGTATCTTGATTGATGTGACCCGAGTGACACCCGACGTCACTCCATGGGTGGGCAAAGGAGTGGGTACTCAAAGGGGACAACGCCGTCACCTGTGAAATTGAAACTGCAACAGAGAGGAGAGGGATTGTCAGATACAGATACAGACGCAAGATGCACCTCGCACTCCTCTCATGCACTTACGCACATAACAAATCGTAGTCATTTTACATTAAAATGACTGGCCAGGACCTCGCCATATAGCTCTGTTCAAAAGTGAGATCCGCGATCACTGTCAGCAGCAGGGCTCGACAGCTTCAACAGGATTGCATGTGCTGCTCCATAATTGACGGGCGCTCCTCCACCTACGTCCATCTTGATCCATAACTAGACACCAGGGGCGCAAGAGCGCATCACAGCCGCATCAAAACTTATCCATTTACTACCATTCTCCTTTACGCCTATCCTTTCTACGCTCTCTTGATGCCTCCACACCGATGCCTCTCCGCTCAAAAGCATGCCTCATGTCATCCATTCACTCAACATTCAGTTTTCCTTTAGGACTACGGTCACTCACCGCCGCTTTCACCGCCCTTTCTACCATCTCACATCTTCCATCCTCACCACGTGTCCAAACTACCTCAACTAACGTGAATCTACTGTCCTCCAACTTTCTCACCATTCCAGTCCTAATTTGAATGACGTCAGGCATGATCCTATTGCTCAGCGTCACTGCGGCCATACCTCTTAAACATTTCCTCTCGAACACATTTAATATTTTATTTTCCAATCTCGTCCAAACCCGTCCCCGCCCTTTTGCCCCCTTCAGTTGGGATGACTGCCACCTCTTCTTAGCCTTTGCTTCAATACCAATGTCCTATAGTTCATTACGCTCTTCAGTTTACTCAACACTTTACACCCTTCCTTTAATCTGGATTTCAATTCGCTTTACCCTTGTCCCGTTACCCAAATGAGAGTCCGAGTATTTGAAGAACTGAACATCCTCCAAAAACCTTTCCATTCAGGCGGACACTGATTCCGATCTCATCTTCATTCCTCGAATATCTCATTACCTTAGCTTTTCCCACCTTAACATGCAGCTTCCTTTACTCACACTCTGTTAAAAGCTACAACACCTGTCCACACATCTGTGAATTGCTACCAGAGCCGTATCATTTGAAAACCGCAATTGACTCAAGCTGCCAAATCCGCCCATTTGCTACTATTTGCTACTAATACAAACCTTGACCCATTGCACTTGTGATCGCCTCAGTGACCACTTCATCCATGTAGAGATTAAAAAGATAAAGGAACATAACGCAACCGTGTCTCGGTTTCACTTTCACTGGGAGCTAAGCACTCAGCTAAATCCCAACTTAGAAACTTGTTCTGCTCGCATCAAAGAAATTCGGGGTCGATGTTACTAAATTTCCACCCACTTCATTCAATTTGATTTGGGACTCATTTCCACCGGACCCTCAACGCGAGTCATCGCAAGTTCCCCCGAAGGGTACAAAGATTGTCGATTCTGTTAGGTTCGCACATCTTCGTGTTCAAAATAAGTGACATTATTAGGGTTTAATTGAAACAAATATTTCAATTATAGTATAGACGCAGGCTGATGCGTACAGGAACTGAAAGGGGTTAAAAACAGCCATACAAACATATTATCGTCGTTGTGC
The DNA here is from genome assembly GCA_016164225.1 of Gammarus roeselii. NCBI lineage: Eukaryota > Metazoa > Arthropoda > Malacostraca > Amphipoda > Gammaridae > Gammarus > Gammarus roeselii. The sequence goes on along the minus strand of SDVV010019287.1, from coordinate 9,463 downwards.
CTTTGTGGGGTGTAGTGACCATCCCGCCTGCACAGATATTTGGGTTTTGCACTGCTTCGGATAGTCCGGTATGTTTTCCCAGAGCGATTAGCTTTTTCCTCTAGGTTAGATCACTGAGTAAGCTTTCAAGGTTACACGGGGGCTTAACGAAAAATTGTCGGGCTGCTGCGAGTGCATTGAAATCCATCAGTAAGCATTCATCGCTGATTGCCCACTGGTGGCAACAGGGTCATGGTGGCGCGGGCGGTCCCATGTCTACAACAGTTAGGTGGTTGTGAGTTATCCACGTTGGTTCCGTGCACATGGGGTTGATCAAGACTTGGTTTTGTCTGTTGGAGAACTTGGTTTCCCATTCTCGGACCCTCTCTTCGTACAAACTCAATTCCCTCCACAACGCCTCGCTGTCGATTCTATCGCAGAACATTTCCAGATCGACGAAGGCCCAGAAAAGATTTTCTCTTCGCAAGATACTTCACACGAACTTGTCTCGGTACAAATATCGCAACCGCACACCCTTCACCACTATCCGTATGGTGTCTAATTCTCTTGATTAGCCCTCTCCCGTCCAACTTGCCCTCACACACAACACATTGATACCTCTCGAGAGACATTATACATATATATCTCTTTGCCCTTAATCATCGGAACCATGCCAGCACTGCACCACTCAATCGGCATCAATCCCGACAGAAAACATTGATTTTGTGGTCTCACTAAGCATTCCAAAATAGGTAGGTCATCTCTTTCGTGCATCACAACTCTCATACAACATTTGGTCGTTTACATCGTTTACAAAGTCCCCCTGCCACATCTTTTTCCAGAATATCTAATCCTCTCAAAATTTTTGCACAACCGCCTACGTCCCCTCTTATCAGCGTACATGTTTGCTCTTCTCACCACACGCGATCGTTGTTGCATAGGCCAAGACCGACTTCGACTGGCACCACTCCTCAACAGTGCTTCATTATGTTCCACCGCCATTTTAACCTCATCATTTCACCACTCGCAATTCTTTCTCCTACGCCCACCCGCACGGTACACACTACACACAGTTATCACACATCTCAACACCGCATATATGAACTTCTCCCATTTTTTTCTTGACACTCCTAAGGCCTTGCCATCTTACTATGTCATATTCATCCTTCAATGCCTGATGTTGAGGGCCTGAACAATTGGTGGCAAGATCATAAATACTATTCGAGTCCCTGATGGTTTAACGTAACTGCTGTGGCGTACTGTGACTGTATAATAAATTTACTGAAGTATACTTATTAGTTGAAGCAACGCCATCAATATACATCCATGCAGGATCGAGCCCCTTTGCATGCCGCCCGGAAGTCTATAACGTTCCTGGATTCGATTTGGTTAAAAAACGGAAGGCTCATACTTTGGGTGATTTTTTTTTGGTCAGATGTGAAACCCCATTGACAATATGTAAGCGATTCATGAACGGATTACATAAACGGATGGACAGACATTTTGGTCAGAAATTAAATGTGGAGAGGTTGCACCCTCCACAATCAAGAAATTGGCTGAATCGACAAACGACATGCTGTTTGACTTCAATAATGGTCAGCTCCTATGTCAAAGAGTATGAAGTTGAACATCTGTTGACCAATGTTCATATGTTCGTTCACAAATGTAAAATATATTTGAATATATAATGCTTGAATAATTTTTCAAGGTCCACGCTAGTACCGTGATTGGTCATAAACAGTTCAATTTAATTTCATTTATATAACATGAAAATTACTAGGTGAAATAAATTCAATAGCTAGTTGATGAAAGCTAGTGACAAAATAAATATTAGAACCCCTTTACCACAGTTGATTTGAATTGCATCCTGTTACCAGTTATTAATTATGAAAAAACTTCCATCGTTACCGTCAGATTTGTTTTAAACCTAGCTGCTAATTGCTTTCTTCAAAATAATTTTGATTAGGTGGAATGTACAACGAATGATGTTAATCTTAAATTTATGGTTTTCTTTAATTGTTGACGATTATTTTTTGCACCACAGTACTAAACACTAATTGAAAGGTAAACTTTCCTTCCGGTATTTTATCTCATATCTAAAATCGCATTCAAGAGTCTAGCATCTGACGTAAATATTCAGACCATCATAACTCTATTATGTGAAAAGCTCATTCAATTTTTTGTTATATATATTTCCACGACACAAAAAAGTAAATTTTGTAAAAAACTCTAGCTGTGAGAGTGGTAGCATTTACAGCCTGGTAAAAAAAATGATTGGTAATTTTTGTTGTTGATCATTTGGTGAAAAAACTTGAGTTATCCGAGCTATGGTATCACCTAGCACCGGTATACCAGGATGTGCACAGCTCCGTAGGCTGTAACTACTTTCAATTGACCAAGTCTTAAGCAGTTAACAAATCGTTACAGAATTACGTGTATAAGTATACGAAATGATCGCAGCTCTGGCTAGTATGTATAATCAAATCGACGGTCAATGTGTTATGAACTTTACCGATCCCTCAGCTTTATTAGCTATATTTTCAATGTCACATGCAGCCACAGAGAGCTCGCAACAAATCCGAACGATCTGACAATCATGGGCAAACCCGCTAACATGAATTCCATCGGATCATTTTTGTTTTCTGGGTGAAGCATTATCGATATACGCAAAAAAACATCGTTTCTTTACATAATCAGAAAAAATCGACAAGGGTGGGAGGTCATGAGTGTTTGTCTTTAACATGAATCCCTCGATTTATTCTACTTATACTATTTATGAACGCTAGCGATATATAAAAATCCCCTGCGTGAAAATCAGGTGGATTGGCCAAGACTTTCGTGAAATTGATTATCTCGACCTCGTGTGAAGCGCAGTCTTTTAAAGGAATGAAGAGCCTCGTAAAATGTACCGTTAAGGCCGTTCATCCTCGAGCAAATTACTTGTAAGGGGCTATTGTTGGGGGTGAGTGGAGCGGTGATGCTTTACGGCCGGCACGGGACACATGCGGAGGCCGCAGTCCGTTAACGCACGCTAACAAAGGCGAGTAGCCCCCACCTTCCCTTAAACAAGTAGGCCAGCCCATTACCGTACCTTATCATATATTACCCGATTTGGCCACATCGTAAAATAGATGACCAGTCATTCACAACACCGTTGGAGAAGGCACTAGTTATTTTCCACAATAAAAAATATGACCAGTTCTATACCGCTTCCTCAAAAACGCCCAGCGATCTGACGCACTCTGACTTCAGTCGACCACCCCTTCACCTCTTCTTCAGAAACGGTAATAGCTGCTTATCAAGAATGATAGCTCTTAATCAATCAATATATCAGTGGAAACCAACTATTCACAGCATCCCAACAGCGACACTCAGCTCTTCACCGAACCCTTAGAAATGCGATTGGTCTTTCTCAGCCTCGTCTAACAAAGAGGGTTCGTTTTTTTTCTACCAGAACAAATGTCACATTTAATTCCCGGTTCATAAATAAGGAGGCCAGTCATTCAGAGTACCCTTACAGAGACGGCAAACCCTATATTGAACAATAACATTGACGAATTGCACATTCCACTCTCCATCGTAACATAAAATGCAACCAGCGCATCCTCGTATCATATCAAAGGTTTTATCTGATATTAATGAAGGCACCAAGCCATTATTCGTGTGCCACCTACAACGCGCCCATGACAGACTACTTTGATCAATAACGCAACTCGAACATTCCCCCAACAAAGACAACCAGCCTTTCACCTCACTCAAAGACAGACGAAGACGCTTTCCCCGCCATGTAAAAGGGCCTTTGCATATTTGACCACCAGATGGCATCAGGAGAATGTTCCAGGTAAAAGGCGACAGCAAATATTCCTTCGTTGATCGTATAAAAAGAGTCAGAACATCTATATTTGTTTGATTACCATTTAGGAGATAGAATATTCATGATACAGTAATTTCTGTTCGTTTCGAAAATAATGTGGTGAATACGACATTGCTACCATCAAAGTCTTGCTGGTGATGTCATTTCGTCATGAAAAGTATTTCACATTTATCCCAAGTAGCCGTATATTAGACATCTCAGAACGATGATTCAAACAATTAAAAATATGACGATACGTTTTCTCCCACCAGCTTAACAGGCACTAATGGCCTCTTGACCTTCGACATTCATAAGCTCACTGACAATTTTTTTAGTTCAATTGACTAACTTAGTTTAATCAGGTGGTTGTTCCGAAACCAGCACACAGTTAGCCACACAAGGTCATGTCAGTCAACTTCACCAACATTGCCCAGTGAAATTAAACAGAATGACAAACCATGAACAAATCTACGGATTTTGCAACAATGTTTTCGTGAAGTCGCACGAGGCTCAGATGTTCAATAACTCAATTAGGACACACATTTAAATAATAAAAAACATAAATTTAAAGGAATGAACTAAGAACACACTTATCTATGCAAGTTATGTAATGCAAGGGGAAAATAATGGCTGCCCGGTGCTGGTGAAGCTTCCCTGTGAAGCCCCCGGCAGTACAGTACACTTTGAAGCCGTTCTATGTTTCATCTTTGCAGTTGTGCCGGCGAAATCCTCCTCTGTATATTGTTAGGCCGTCTCTAGGTGCCATCTTCTCAGCAGAGTCTTAAACTGTACAGTTTGAGGCCGCAGGAGCGTGTCATTGTCGCAGTCGTGCTGGTGATGCCATCCGCCTAGCTTCCAGCTCAACACTTTGAAGCCGTCACTGTGGGTAGCTGCACAGTCGTGCTAATTGTACAAAGCCCCACTTTGTCAACTTTGAGGCCATCGCTGCATGTGTACCGCTATTTTCGAAATCGTGCCGGGGAAGCCCTTCGCAAAGCCACCAGCTTTACCATTTAAAGCCGTCGAAACTTACCATCTCTTAAGTCGTCTGCAACGTTTTCAGGAGTATATTGTCTGGCCTTCACTCAGTAGTGCGCAGTAACCTGAAATAAATACATCATTCAACAAGTTGGTTTGGAAAACTCATATCATCTTTTGTTCATCCACGAAGAGCAGTATCACCGTTCTATTTAATAAACCAGGAAAAACTGTGCTACAAAATTGAATGCAAAAAATATCACGGAACCACTGAAACTTGAAAAGATGTAGCAGAGCTATTAGCATATTTGGTGGAAAAAAAATTGGTGCTGTTGTGCGAGATTAGAAAGGTAGGAAATACAACAAGATTGTCCAGTAGTAATTTGTATACTAAAAATAGGAGTGAAAATAAATGTTGCCCGCCACTTCAACGCAATACAAAAACTAGAGACAGCTAAGAGCAGTATCAAACAGAGTGTACACCAAAAACATATTTGAATTTCTATAATAAAATCTTGAGAAACGGGAACATAGATAGATACCGGGGCAGTCAAACTCTATTTAGATCATCAAATCGGTTCCCTCCGGTATATCATTCCCCAATCTAAAGATAGGCTGCAGAAATAATGTAATATATCAGTTTGGTTAGAAGGCATGGATTTTCAAACATAAAAATGATATCTACTGATTTCGTATGTAAGAAAACAGTATACTTCGATATTCTCACGCAATAATTAATTAGTTTACAGTTACAATTGGTGTTTGTTCAATATGATATGAATAACGAAAGCAAGGAATTTGTACAGCCACTCTCTGTTAAAACCGGAAGTAATATTATCGTGCTTTAGATTCGGTTAACTCTAAAGGTTCTTACCTGGGAATGTCTCCTGGCATTAAAACTTGAGTGCAGGTGAAACGTCACAACACGAGCTTGATCACACCACAACGCGACCTCAACTCGTCACGTACAACAGCAAAATTAAATTCGTTTATGGGTAGTCTACAACTGAAAAACCCGACTCTACTCTCCCCAGGTGTAATTTAGCTTAAAATATAAATTTGATATAGCAATTTAATATTGAAATATTCCTTCTGGACAAAGCTTGTTAATGAATATCATCGATTACATTTCCGCTGAGTTTAAAGCTCGAACGAAAAAGAGTTATAGAAGATTTTTCTTATTAGTCAATCATAAACTAGTTTCCTTTCGCTACAGTACCTGCGGAGAGATCACTGGTCAGTCAAGAGGAACACACATGCACCGTTATTCGTAACATCAGTTACAACATCAGAAGTAATGCAAGCAAGTAGCTGGAAAGTGGGCACATTAGATCAATATAAATACGTAAGAAGACGCGGAACATGATATTATGCAGATAAATCAATCAAAGAACATGATCTAAACAAAATGAAACAACAGAGGTCCCCAATAAACATTAATCTATTTACAAATAATGCTCTGAATATGTACTTAAGCATATGACCTGTCAGACTTTTCAAAAAATTAGCTGATCCCACGTGAAAATGCCTACTCTCAATGTCTCCGGGGCAATAGGGACCAACAAGTTCAAAATTGTGTCCCATGTGCCTCTAGCATTTTTACCCCTGAGAATTAACAAGCACATCACCCCCACTCGACCAAAATATGTTCCAATTCCTAGTGAGATCACACCTCAGTCTCTAACCGTATCTCAAGCACGATAATATTACTTCATATTGAACAAACACCAATTTTAACTGTAAACTAATTAATTATTGTGGAAGAATATCAAAGTATACTGTTTTCTTTCATACGAAACCAGTAGATAATATCATTTTTATGATTGAAAACCCATGCGTTTTAACCAAACTATTATATTACATTATTTCTGCAGCCTATCTTTAGATCGGGGAATGATGTCCCATTTGTAAGAATATTTTTTTCCAACTGGAGTGTCAACTTATTTTGCGTATTTGCAACATATTAAAGACAGACTTCTGTTGTAATAATTCTACCATATTTCATCCAGTCAACAAAGCAGTATCTTCCTTTGTTAAGATCCTAAATAAAAAAAATTGTTTTTCACTGTCTGATTGTTTCCTTTCAAATCAGTATAGGAAAGTTCCTACGGTATTGCCATACCTCAAAAGGAGACAGCTAGCGGTGCACGCACATCCAATAAAGAAATATCCATTCAGGATGTTTCATGCTGTTTAATCTGTCCAGAAGAAAATTATGCAGATTTCCATTTGATGCTGCTCTGCTTCGAAATTGCGTCTCAAGATGAGAACTTGGAGGAGGGATTCTCCAAAACTACTTCCAAAAAGACTGCGAAGATGCACACGTTCCTTCAACAAGTGATCACAGACTGAATTAAATGATTTACCGGAGGGAACCGATTTGATGATCTAAATAGAGTTTGACTGCCCCGGTATCTATCTATATTCCCGTTTCTCAAGATTTTTTATAGAATTTCATTTTTTTTGGTGTACACTCCGTTTGATACTGCTCTAAGCTGTCTCTAGTTATTGTAGAGCGTTGAAGTAGCAGGCTACATTTATTTTCACTCCTATTTTTAGTATACGAATTTCTACGGGACAATCTTGTTGTATTTCCTACCTTTCCAATCTCGCGCAACCGCATCAATTTTTTTTCCACCAAATATGCTAATAGCTCTGCTACATCTTTTCAAGTTTGAGCGGTTCCGTGTTATTTTTTGCATTCAATTTTGTAGGCCTATTGGTACAGCTTTTCCTGGTTTATTTAATAGAACGGTGATACCGCCCTTCGTGGATGAACATAAGATAATATGAGTTTTCCAAACCAACTTGTGGAATGATGATTATATTTCAGGTTACTGCGCACTACTGAGTGAAGGCCAGACAATATACTCCTGAAAACGTTGCAGACGACTTAAGAGATGGTAAATTTTGACGGCTTTAAATGGTGAAGCTGGTGGCTTTGCAAAGAGCTTCACCGGCACGATTTTGAAGATAGCAGTACACATGCAGCGATGGCCTCAAAGTTTACAAAGTAGGGCTTTGTACAATTAGCACGACTGTGCAGCTACCCACAGTGACGGCTTCAAAGTGTTGAGCTGAAAGCTAGGCGGTCGGCATCACCAGCACGACTGCGACAATGACACGCTCCTGTGGCCTCAAACTGTACAGCTTAAGACTCGGCGGAGGGCTTCGCCCACTCTACTGCGAAGATGCCACCTAGAGACGGCCATACAATGTATACAGCGCAGGGTTTCGCCGGCACGACTGCAAGGATGAAACATTGAACGGCTTCAAAGTGTACTGCCGAGGGCTTCACAGGGAAGCTTCACCAGCACCGAGCAGCCATTATTTTCCCCTTGCATTGCATAACTTGCATAGATAAGTGTGTTCATAGTTCATTCTTCTGAATTTAGGTTTTTTTCTCATTCAAATGTACGTCCTAATTGAGTTATTGAACATACGAACCTCGTGCGACTTCACGAAAACATTGTGGCAAAATCAGTAGATTTGTTCATAGTTTGTCATTCGGTGTAATTTCACTGGGCAATGTTGGTGAAGTTGATTGGCATGACCTTGGATGGCTACCTGTATGCTGGTTTCGGAACAACTACCTGATTAAACTAAGTTATTCAATTGAACTAAGAAAAATTGTCAGTGAGCTTTTGAATGTCGGATGTCAAGAGGCCATTAGTGCCTGGTAAGCTCTTGGGAGAAAACGTATCATCATATTTTTAATTGTTTGAATCATCGTTCTGCGATGTCCAATATACCGCTACTTGGGAAAAATGTAAAAATCCTTTTTATGACGATGTCGTATTCACCACATTAATTTTCGAAACGAACAGAAATTATTCATCATGAATATTCTATCTCCTAAATGGTAATCAAACAATTATAGATGTTCTGACTCTTTTTATACCATCACCGAAGGAATATTTGCTGTAGCCTTTTTCCTGGAACATTCTCCTGATGCCATCTGGTGATCATGTATGCAAAGGCCCTTTTACATGGCGGGGAAAGCGTCTTCGTCAGTAGTTAATATATCACCGAAACGCGGATGTGAAGGAATTAGATAGGGGTTAATTAGCGGTGGGTAGGGTGGGGGGTAGGACGCGATGCATGCACCTTGACTCACCGAGCGTACGGGGTAAGCGCAGCGGGGGGCGGGCGTAGGGTACCGGAACTGGTTTGGTGCCCCAAGTCAGCTAACGGGCGGGGGAGAGGGAAGGGGAAGGGGGGGGGAGACAGGAAGGGGAACGGAAGGAGCAACGGCGGGATGAAAGCAGGCTTGCGCCCTTGATTGGCAAGGTTTATGTTTTGAACATTTTAATTTGTACTGTATTTTTATATTCATTGTATTTATATATATATGCTTTTTCTTCTTTAAATGGTTGTAGTGGAGTATAATTCGTCACTAACTGTTGCTCGTTATATATATTTATTCGGTTCTAGTAGGATTAGTGTTATAGCAAGTTTTCTGGAGGGGGGATTGGTGCGATAGAGAAACCCCCCCCCTAGGCAGAAAGTTGGATGCGCTCTTGGAAATTTTAGGTGAGTTTGCTCTCGCCTGTTTCATGTCTTATAAATTTGTTTTTGTGGCACGCTTGCTACGTTGTGAGTATATATATCGTTATTTATTCATGTATGGATAATATTTCTATACTTTTTTCT